>CAEFZP010003712.1:0-23762 GCA_903064625.1 Mallotus villosus
TTACTTTAGACTGTGTCTGGTAGCTGAGATGTTACTTTAGACTGTGTCTGGTAGCTGAGATCTTACTTTAGACTGTGTCTGGTAGCTGAGATGTTACTTTAGACTGTGTCTGGTAGCTGAGATGTTACCTTACACTGTGTCTGGTAGCTGAGATGTTACTTTACACTGTGTCTGGTAGCTGAGATGTTACTTTACACTGTGTCTGGTAGCTGAGATGTTACTTTACACTGTGTCTGGTAGCTGAGATGTTACTTTACACTGTGTCTGGTAGCTGAGATGTTACTTTACACTATGTCTGGTAGCTGAGATATTACTTGACACTGTGTCTGGTAGCTGATATGTTACTTTAGACTGTGTCTGGTAGCTGAGATGTTACCCTTACACTGTGTCTGGTAGCTGAGATGTGGTTACTTTACACTGTGTCTGGTAGCTGAGATGTACTTTACACTGTGTCTGGTAGCTGAGATGTGGTTACTTTACACTGTGTCTGGTAGCTGAGATGTTACTTTACACTGTGGTCTGGTAGATGAGATGTTACTTTACACTGTGTCTGGTAGCTGAGATGTTTACTGTACACTTGTCTGGTAGCTGAGATGTTACTTTACACTGTGCCTGGCAGCTGAGATGTTACTTTACACTGTGTCTGGTAGCTGAGATGTGGTTACTTTACACTGTGTCTGGTAGCTGATATGTTACTTTACACTGTGTCTGGTAGCTGAGATGTTACTTTACACTGTGTCTGGTAGCTGAGATGTTACTTTAGACTGTGTCTGGTAGCTGAGATGTTTACCTTACACTGTGTCTGGTAGCTGAGATGTGGTTACTTTACACTGTGTCTGGTAGCTGAGATGTTACTTTACCACTGTGTCTGGTAGCTGAGATGTTACTTTACACTGTGTCTGACAGCTGAGATGTACTTTACACTGTGTCTGACAGCTGAGATGTTACTTTACACTGTGTCTGGTAGCTGAGATGTGGTTACTTTACACTGTGTCTGACAGCTGAGATGTTACTTTACACTGTGTCTGGTAGCTGAGATGTTTACATTACACTGTGTCTGGTAGCTAAGATGTTACTTTACACTGTGTCTGGCAGCTGAGATGTTACTTTACACTCTGTCTGGTAGCTGAGATGTGGTTACTTTACACTGTGTCTGGTAGCTGAGATGTGGTTACTTTACACTGTGTCTGGTAGCTGAGATGTGGTTACTTTACACCTGTGTCTGGTAGCTGAGATGTTACTTTACACTGTGTCTGGTAGCTGAGATGTTACTTTACACTGTGTCTGGTAGCTGAGATGTTACTTTACACTGTGTCTGTAGCTGAGATGTTACTTTACACTGTGTCTGGTAGCTGAGATGTTACTTTACATTGTGTCTGGTAGCTGAGATGTTACTTTACATTGTGTCTGGTAGCTGAGATGTTACTTTACACTGTGTCTGACAGCTGAGATGTTACTTTACATTGTGTCTGGTAGCTGAGATGTTACTTTACATTGTGTCTGGTAGCTGAGATGTTACTTTACAACTGTGTCTGACAGCTGAGATGTTACTTTACACTGTGTCTGGTAGCTGAGATGTGGTTACTTTACATTGTGTCTGGTAGCTGAGATCTGGTTAATTTACACTGTGTCTGGTAGCTGATATGTTACTTTACACTGTGTCTGGCAGCTGAGATGTGGTTACTTTACACTGTGTCTGGTAGCTAAGATGTTACTTTACACTGTGTCAGGTAGCTGAGATGTTACTTTACACTGTGTCTGGTAGCTGAGATGTTACTTTACACTGTGTCAGGTAGCTGAGATGTTACTTTACACTGTGTCTGGTAGCTGAGATGTTACTTTACACTGTGTCTGGTAGCTGAGATGTTACTTTAGACTGTGTCTGGTAGCTGAGATGTTACTTTAGACTGTGTCTGGTAGCTGAGAATGTTACCTTACACTGTGTCTGGTAGCTGAGATGTTACTTTACACTGTGTCTGGTAGCTGAGATGTTACTTTACACTGTGTCTGGTAGCTGAGATGTTACTTTACACTGTGTCTGGTAGCTGTAGATGTTACTTTACACTGTGTCTGGTAGCTGAGATGTTACTTTACACTATGTCTGGTAGCTGAGATATTACTTGACACTGTGTCTGGTAGCTGATATGTTACTTTAGACTGTGTCTGGTAGCTGAGATGTTACCTTACACTGTGTCTGGTAGCTGAGATGTGGTTACTTTACACTGTGTCTGGTAGCTGAGATGTTACTTTACACTGTGTTGGTAGCTGAGATGTGGTTACTTACACTGTGTCTGGTAGCTGAGATGTTACTTTACACTGTGTCTGGTAGCTGAGATGTTACTTTACACACTGTGTCTGACAGCTGAGATGTTACTTTACACTGTGTCTGGTAGCTGAGATGTTACTTACACTATGTCTGGTAGCTGAGATGTTACTTTACACTGTGTCTGGTAGCTGAGATGTTACTTTACACTGTGCCTGGCAGCTGAGATGTTTACTTTACACTGTGTCTGGTAGCTGAGATGTTACTTAGACTGTGTCTGGTAGCTGAGATGTTACTTTAGACTGTGTCTGGTAGCTGAGATGTTACCTTACACTGTGTCTGGTAGCTGAGATGTTACTTTACACTGTGTCTGGTAGCTGAGATGTTACTTTACACTGTGTCTGTAGCTGAGATGTTACTTTACACTGTGTCTGGTAGCTGAGATGTTACTTTACACTGTGTCTGGTAGCTGAGATGTTACCTTTACACTATGTCTGGTAGCTGAGATATTACTTGACACTGTGTCTGGTAGCTGATATGTTACTTTAGACTGTGTCTGGTAGCTGAGATGTTACCTTACACTGTGTCTGGTAGCTGAGATGTGGTTACTTACACTGTGTCTGGTAGCTGAGATGTTACTTTACACTGTGTCTGGTAGCTGAGATGTGGTTACTTTACACTGTGTCTGGTAGCTGAGATGTTACTTTACACTGTGTCTGGTAGCTGAGATGTTACTTACACTGTGTCTGACAGCTGAGATGTTACTTTACACTGTGTCTGGTAGCTGAGATGTTACTTTACACTATGTCTGGTAGCTGAGATGTACTTTACACTGTGTCTGGTAGCTGAGATGTTACTTTACACTGTGCCTGGCAGCTGAGATGTTACTTTACACTGTGTCTGGTAGCTGAGATGTGGTACTTTACACTGTGTCTGGTAGCTGATATGTTACTTTACACTGTGTCTGGTAGCTGAGATGTTACTTTACACTGTGTCTGGTAGCTGAGATGTACTTTAGACTGTGTCTGGTAGCTGAGATGTTACCTTACACTGTGTCTGGTAGCTGAGATGTGGTTACTTTACACTGTGTCTGGTAGCTGAGATGTTACTTTACACTGTGTCTGGTAGCTGAGATGTTACTTTACACTGTGTCTGACAGCTGAGATGTTACCTTACACTGTGTCTGGTAGCTGAATGTGGTTACTTTACACTGTGTCTGGTAGCTGAGATGTTACTTTACACTGTGTCTGGTAGCTGAGATGTACTTTACACTGTGTCTGACAGCTGAGATGTTACTTTACACTGTGTCTGACAGCTGAGATGTTACTTTACACTGTGTCTGGTAGCTGAGAGTGGTTACTTTACACTGTGTCTGACAGCTGTGAGATGTTACTTTACACTGTGTCTGGTAGCTGAGATGTTACATTACACTGTGTCTGGTAGCTAAGATGTTACTTTACACTGTGTCTGGGCAGCTGAGATGTTACTTTACACTCTGTCTGGTAGCTGAGATGTGGTTACTTTACACTGTGTCTGGTAGCTGAGATGTGGTTACTTTACACTGTGTCTGGTAGCTGAGATGTGGTACTTTACACTGTGTCTGGTAGCTGAGATGTTACTTTACACTGTGTCTGGTAGCTGAGATGTTACTTTACACTGTGTCTGGTAGCTGAGATGTTACTTTACACTGTGTCTGGTAGCTGAGATGTTACTTTACACTGTGTCTGGTAGCTGAGATGTTACTTTACATTGTGTCTGGTAGCTGAGATGTTACTTTACATTGTGTCTGGTAGCTGAGATGTTACTTTACACTGTGTCTGACAGCTGAGATGTTACTTTACATTGTGTCTGGTAGCTGAGATGTTACTTTACATTGTGTCTGGTAGCTGAGATGTTACTTTACACTGTGTCTGACAGCTGAGATGTTACTTTACACTGTGTCTGGTAGCTGAGATTGGTTACTTTACATTGTGTCTGGTAGCTGAGATCTGGTTATTTACACTGTGTCTGGTAGCTGATATGTTACTTTACACTGTGTCTGGCAGCTGAGATGTGTTACTTTACACTGTGTCTGGTAGCTAAGATGTTACTTTACACTGTGTCAGGTAGCTGAGATGTTACTTTACACTGTGTCTGGTAGCTGAGATGTTACTTTACACTGTGTCTGGTAGCTGAGATGTTACTTTACACTGTGTCTGGTAGCTGAGATGTTACTTTACACTGTGTCTGGTAGCTGAGATGTTACTTTAGACTGTGTCTGGTAGCTGAGATGTACTTTACACTTTGTCTGGTAGCTGAGATGTTACTTTACACTGTGTCTGGTAGCTGAGATGTTTACTTTACACTGTGCCTGGTAGCTGAGATGTTACCACAAGATGTGGAAGATGTGCAAGATGACGTTGTGTCCTTGGGCAAGGCACTTCACCCTACTTGCCTCAGGTACTACTGTCAATGTACTTACTGTAAGTCGCTCTGGATAAGAGCGTCCGCTAAATGACTAATGTAAATGGGTAAAGGCTAATTGACTACTTTCTCTGAGAACTCAGGCTTGCCCCTAGAGGGAGCTGTGGCCCCTGGTACGGGGAGCTCTGTTTCCGTGGGAATGGGTAGATCCAGACCATAGTATGGCTGAGGTTATCCAGGGGGAAGGCAGGAATGCAGAACACAGTAATAGTTTCTCATTGGTCAAAGCTGACACATCCACAAGCAATTTGCAACTACTTTATTTTTTTCGTCTCTTTCTAGAGGAATTAGTATTCTCCTCTCCCCCACTTCCCTCACTCCCCCCCCACTTCCCTCACTCCCCCCACTTCCCACTCACTCCCCCCACTTCCCTCACTCCCCCCACCCCCACTTCCCTCACTCCCGCCCCACACTCCCTCACACTCCCCACACCCACCTCCCTCCCTCCCCCCACCACTCCCTCACTCTCCCCCCTACTCTCCCCCACCTACTCCTCTCCTCCCACCCCCCACTCCCCCCCTTCCCTCCCCCTTCCCCCCCTTCCCTCCCCCCCTTCCCCCCTCCCCCCTCCCTCCTTCCTCCTCCCCCCTCCCCCTGCATGCGGTCACATTTACTGCTCAACTTTGACATTTTCCCATGAAACATCTCTTCCTCCTCCTCTTTCCCCCCTCCTTCTCCTGCTACTCCTCCTCCTCATCCTCTTAATCCTTGCTTGTAGGGAGGGGTATGGAAGGAGGGAGTGGGGATGGAGGGAGGTTATGGAGGGAGGGGGAGGGAGGGGGAGGGAGGGAGGAGGGAGAGGACGGGTGGGATAGGGGGGGAGGGAGGGAGGGAGAGGGACGGGGGGAGGGAGGGGTGGGAGATTCTGAGTCACGTCAAGAATGTTTCTTTTAAGAAGAAGTTCTAGCAGGTGAGTTCTCTAATAACCATTTTGGGTGCTGGTTCGGAGCCGGTGCTTAATCTCGAACCAGTTCTTTCTTCAGTTAACAGTCCGTGTAAATCATCTGACCCCCCCCCGTCGTGTAAATCAGCACCTGAATTACAATGTGATGGGAAGTTCTTCTCCCACTTTTCGATAACCTAGCATCGCATCGCAGTGCAGTGCAGTGCAGTGCATCGCAGTGCAGTGCAGACACTAGTTTCTGCATTTTATCATAATCCTATCAAATGAGTGAAAGGACATACACAAATGTTGAGTTTGTTTTGAACATTATTAAGTATGAGCCTATTTAACACAAATGTAGTACACAAGCACTAAACAGCCAAAGTGTATAAAATGTTGCTCTGATAATGCCATTGTTGTCATACTGCTGAGAGGCCAGGGTATTGCGCAAAAGCCAAGAAAACACGCTTCTCGACCTCGCGTTCTTAGCGTTCTTCCGATTGATAAACAGCCTTTAGACGGGCTCTGCTTTGTGTTTGGTGCTGCCCGCGCCGCTGCCGTTGGTGTGAAAGATGAGACGTATACAGTGACGTAATGACGTGGCTCTCTGGTGGCTCTCTAGCCCGTGGAAAAAGCAAACCGGTTCTTAGAAGGCTAATTGAACCAGCTCCGAACCTGCTCTAGCACCAGCTCCCAACCTGCTCTAGCACCAGCTCCCAACCTGCTCTAGCACCAGCTCCCACCTGCTCTAGCACCAGCTCCCAACCTGCTCTAGCACCAGCTCCCAACCTGCTCTAGCACCAGCTCCAAACCTGCTCTAGCACCAGCTCCCAACCTGCTCTAGCACCAGCTCCCAACCTGCTCTAGCACCAGCTCCCAACCTGCTCTAGCACCAGCTCACAACCTGCTCTAGCACCAGCTCCCAACCTGCTCTAGCACCAGCTCCCAACCTGCTCTAGCACCAGCTCCCAACCTGCTCTAGCACCAGCTCCAAACCTGCTCTAGCACCAGCTCCCAACCTGCTCTAGCACCAGCTCACAACCTGCTCTAGCACCAGCTCACAACCTGCTCTAGACTAGCACCAGCTCCCAACCTGCTCTAGCACCAGCTCCAAACCTGCTCTAGCACCAGCTCCCAACCTGCTCTAGCACCAGCTCCCAACCTGCTCTAGCACCAGCTCCCAACCTGCTCTAGCACCAGCTCCCAACCTGCTCTAGCACCAGCTCCCAACCTGCTCTAGCACCAGCTCCCAACCTGCTCTAGCACCAGCTCCCAACCTGCTCTAGCACCAGCTCCCAACCTGCTCTAGCACCAGCTCCCAACCTGCTCTAGCACCAGCTCCAAACCTGCTCTAGCACCAGCTCCCAACCTGCTCTAGCACCAGCTCCCAACCTGCTCTAGCACCAGCTCCCAACCTGCTCTAGCACCAGCTCCCAACCTGCTCTAGCACCAGCTCCCAACCTGCTCTAGCACCAGCTCCAAACCTGCTCTAGCACCAGCTCCCAACCTGCTCTAGCACCAGCTCCCAACCTGCTCTAGCACCAGCTCCCAACCTGCTCTAGCACCAGCTCACAACCTGCTCTAGCACCAGCTCCAAACCTGCTCTAGCACCAGCTCCCAAACCTGCTCTAGCACCAGCTCCCAACCTGCTCTAGCACCAGCTCACAACCTGCTCTAGCACCAGCTCCAAACCTGCTCTAGCACCAGCTCCCAACCTGCTCTAGCACCAGCTCACAACCTGCTCTAGCACCAGCTCCCAACCTGCTCTAGCACCAGCTCCCAACCTGCTCTAGCACCAGCTCCCAACCTGCTCTAGCACCAGCTCCCAACCTGCTCTAGCACCAGCTCCAAACCTGCTCTAGCACCAGCTCCCGGTTCACTCTGGTGGAAAGGGGAGATGAGCAAGTGTCTCATCAGCTACACAACAAGGACAACTCTGGTTGTGTTGCAACATCAACTTTAGCTGGGGCAACAGTGTTTCGCTGGGGCAACAGTGTTTCGCTGGGGCAAGAGTGTTTCTCTGGGGCAACAGTGTTTCTCTGGGGCAACAGTGTTTCGCTGGGGCAACAGTGTTTCTCTGTGGCAACAGTGTTTCTCTGGGGCAACAGTGTTTCTCCTACCCTGACACTTGTGGTTTGTTTGTTTTCTGAAAGCTATTTAAACAATACAGACAATGTCTGGTGAGTGTGTATGTGTGGTGTGTATGTGTGGTGTGTATGTGTGGTGTGTATGTGTGGTGTGTGTGTGGTGTGTGTATATGTGTGTGTGTGTATATGTGTGCAAGAGCAGGAAAACAGTAGGGGTTTAAGATGGATTGAGGGACCAAGAAACAGAGAACTATTGTGTGTGCGTGTGTGTGTGTGTGCGTGCCAGACACAGAGTGGAAGGCAAAGGGAGAGGTGAAGAGAAAGAGATCTGGAGAGCGAGAGAGGGAGAACCGTGGTGTTCAATCAGAAACTCAGAAAGACAGAAAGTATATGGCTTGCATGTGTGTGAAGTAGAGACACATTAACTTGTTTATATTGTAAGAGAGACACAGTTTACGCTACATCAGAGTGTGACTCTATGAACAGGGAGGGTACTGCAGAGAGAGAGAGAGGGAGAGAGAGAGAGAGAGAGAGAGAGAGAGAGAGAGAGAGAGAGAGAGAGAGAGAGTAGCCACTCAGTAGCAGACAGGACAACAAGAGGGAACACCAGGAAGGGGGGAAGGGCCTCTCCTCCCTCTCTCCTCCCTCTCTACTCCCTCTCTCCTCCCTCTCTCCTCCCTCTCTCCTCCCTCTCTCCTCCCTCTCTCCTCCCTCTCTCCACTCTTCTCCTTGCTGACATAAACAGCTGCCTGATCGCCTGGGCTGGAGGACAGAGCCTGAGAAGGAGAGGGAGAGAGAGAGAGAGAGAGAGAGAGAGAGAGAGAGAGAGAGAGAGAGAGAGAGAGAGAGAGAGAGAGAGATGCGCAAGTGAAAGAGAGCGAGGCCAGATGTAACAGAGAGAGTGGGGCCAGACAAAGACAGAGAGAGCGAGGCCAGATGTAAACAGAGAGAGAGAAGCAGTGTCTCTATGGGTTGTGCTCTGAGTGTGGACTGGTGTGCTGAGGACCAGACAGCCCTGGAGCTGAGGCCGGGGCCCCCAAGACAAGGCCCCCAGGGCAGGGCCCCGAGACACTACCCCCAGGGCGGGGGAACCATGAGGCAGACCAAGGTGAGACCACGGGGGCGGTTAGGTGGGTGGGTTTTGCGTTAGCTTGTTAAAATGTCAACTGCTTTTAGGTTTCCAGAATGTTTGTCCAAGCCAAAGGCAGGATGCATCTATCTACGCTGTGTCTGTATGACATCGCTGGAGGCAGCAACAGCTGGTGGGAAACAATAGAGCTGTTGTGGACAGCATCACTGAGATGTGTTAGTATCTGCACAGCATCACTGAGATGTGTTAGTATCTGCACAGCATCACTGAGATGTGTTAGTATCTGCACAGCATCACTGAGATGTGTTAGTATCTGCACAGCATCACTGACATGTGTTAGTATCTGCACAGCATCACTGAGATGTGGTGTTAGTACACTAGTTACTTTATGTTTGTGCTGGCTTAGGCTGTGTACAAGTGTTGGGGTGTGAACGTGTCTGAGAATGTGTGTATGCCAGTGTGTGTGTGTGTGCCAGTGTGTGTGTGTCATCTGGTGTTATTCCCCATGCTCCAGCAGGTGCAGTGCATTGTGGGAACCTGGAGGCAAAGTCTTGAGCAGCTGTCGTGTCCCGCAAAGTTGCTGTAAAGAAAACCTTCCACTATGTCTGCTTTGCTTGTTTACACTGAACCAAACAAAGCCGGCATAGTGTGCTTTGACAGCATGCCGGTGTTGTACCGAAATCGGTGACCAGGGGTCGCTGTTCTAATGTGTTGCTGTACTGTTCAGCAAATGTTCAAGCCCTAACCCTAACCTTTACCTCAACCATGGCAAGCCATTAGAACAGCAACCGGCGTTCTGGATTCAGAGGCGTGACGCCAGTGTGGTTGCTAGCGTGTGTAGTTCCTCCATGCCGGCTGTCTCCGTGTGTAGTTCCTCCATGCCGGCTGTCTCTTTTACACACACGTGACTCTCCTCTGCTTTCACTGTGTGTGAAGAAAAGGTTTTGAAACAAAAGTTAGCATCGTTGATGAGGACTCTTCTATACTTTACTGTACTCTATTGTACTCTGCTCTGCTTTGATCTACGTAGTCTTTTTTGTGTCGGGTAGCTGAGATGTGGTTACTTTACACTGTGTCTGGTAGCTGAGATGTTACTTTACATTGTGTCTGGTAGCTGATATGTTACTTTACACTGTGTCTGGTAGCTGATATGTTACTTTACACTGTGTCTGGTAGCTGATATGTTACTTTACACTGTGTCTGGTAGCTGATATGTTACTTTACACTGTGTCTGGTAGCTGATATGTTACTTTACACTGTGTCTGGTAGTAGAGATGCTACTTTACACTGTGTCTGGTAGTAGAGATGTTACTTTACACTGTGTCTGGTAGCTGATATGTTACTTTACACTGTGTCTGGTAGCTGATATGTTACTTTACACTGTGTCTGGTAGCTGATATGTTACTTTACACTGTGTCTGGTAGCTGATATGTTACTTTACACTCTGTCTGGTAGCTGAGATGTTACTTTACACTCTGTCAGGTAGCTGAGATGTTACTTTACACTGTGTTTGGTAGCTGAGATGTTACTTTACACTGTCTGGTAGCTGATATGTTACTTTACACTGTGTCTGGTAGTAGAGATGTTACGTTACACTGTGTCTGGTAGCTGAGATGTTACTTTACACTGTGTCTGGTAGCTGAGATGTTACTTTACACTGTGTCTGGTAGCTGATATGTTACTTTACACTGTGTCTGGTAGTAGAGATGTTACTTTACATTGTGTCTGGTAGCTGATATGTTACTTTACACTGTGTCTGGTAGCTGATATGTTACTTTACACTGTGTCTGGTAGTAGAGATGCTACTTTACACTGTGTCTGGTAGTAGAGATGTTACTTTACACTGTGTCTGGTAGCTGATATGTTACTTTACACTGTGTCTGGTAGCTGATATGTTACTTTACACTGTGTCTGGTAGCTGATATGTTACTTTACACTGTGTCTGGTAGCTGATATGTTACTTTACACTCTGTCTGGTAGCTGAGATGTTACTTTACACTCTGTCAGGTAGCTGAGATGTTACTTTACACTGTGTTTGGTAGCTGAGATGTTACTTTACACTGTCTGGTAGCTGATATGTTACTTTACACTGTGTCTGGTAGTAGAGATGTTACGTTACACTGTGTCTGGTAGCTGAGATGTTACTTTACACTGTGTCTGGTAGCTGAGATGTTACTTTACACTGTGTCTGGTAGCTGATATGTTACTTTACACTGTGTCTGGTAGTAGAGATGTTACGTTACACTGTGTCTGGTAGCTGAGATGTTACTTTACACTGTGTCTGGTAGTTTGATATGTTACTTTACACTGTGTCTGGTAGCTGATATGTTACTTTACACTGTGTTTGGTAGCTGATATTTTACTTTACACTGTGTCTGGTAGCTGATATGTTACTTTACACTGTGTCTGGTAGCTGATATGTTACTTTACACTGTGTCTGGTAGCTGATATGTTACTTTACACTGTGTCTGGTAGCTGATATGTTACTTTACACTGTGTTTGGTAGTTTGATATGTGGTTACAGACAGACGGACAGGTGGACAGACAGACAGACACAGAGCCAGACCAAGTGCCAACCCAGTAAGCTCTAACCATAACCCAGTACAATAAGCAGGGGGCAGGGGGCAGCAGGGGGGGAGGAGGGGGGCAGGGGCAGCGGGGGCAGGGGCAGTAGAGGGGGTCAACGGACTGGGAAATTATTTTATGTTTTTTTAAACTTGTGGAGGATCAACAGTTTTTCACACATTTCTGTCATGGAGTGAGTGAGCTCATCAGAACACAGAGTGATAGAACCCTAGACTCCAGTATTAGAACCCTAGAACACCAGAACACTTATTGACTATTAGAACCCTAGAAAACCAGACCTGCCTTGTTTACTCACATGGTTCTGGCTCTTTACAACATCTCCCTCCCTCTCTCCCACCCTCTCTCTCTCCGACCCTCTCTCCCTCTCTCCCTCTCTCCGACCCTCTCTCCCTCCCTCCCTCTATCCCTCCCTCTCTCCCTCCCTCTCTCCCACCCTCTTTCTCTTCCATCCTTTCTCTCCCTCCCTCCCTCTCTTCCAATCCTCTCCCTCCCTCACTCCCACCCCTCTCTTTCTTCTTTAACAGCTGTTTTTCATCAACTCTTTGGCTTAGTGCTGTCTTGCACAATCATTCCCCCACAACACAGCCTCCCTTTTACTCTCCTCCACCTCCCTCTCCTCCCTCTCCCTCCTCCCTCCTCCCTTTCCTTCGTCCTCCCTCTCCTCCCTCTCCCTCTCCTGCCCCTCCCTCTCCTCCCTCTCTCTCCTCCCTTCTCCCTCTCCTCCCTCCCCCTCTCCTCCCCCCTCCCTCTCCTGCCCCTCCCTCTCCTCCCTCTCCCTCCTCCCTTTCCTCCCTCCTCCTTTTCCTCCCTCTCCCTCTCCTGCCCCTCCCTCTCCTCCCCCTCACTCTCTCTATTTCTCTTTCTCTGTGTCTCTACCTCTCTATCTCTGTTTCTAACTGTCTCTATCTCTGTATCTATTTCTCTTTCTCTATCTCTCTATCTCTGTGTATTGTATGTCTCTAGCTCTCACTGTATCTCTATCTCTCTTCTCTACCTCATTGTCCCTATTTCAATCTCTATCTTTGTCTCTCTTCCTCTATGTCCATGTCTCCAGACATCTGCTTCTCCTCTATTTGGAGTTGAGAATGTGACCCTGGCTTCAGTTCCCAGGCCTCCAGCTGGATCCCCTCGCCCGCTCCAGCCCCCCCAGCTTCCTGTCCTACAGAGGTGCCCCTGCACTTACTTACTCTCTCCCCAACCTCTCCTCCCTCCCCTGTCCCTTGCCCCCCTCCCTCCCCCTTCCTCTCTTCGTCACCATGGTCCAGCGGAGATGTAGCTACAGACATGTTTTACTGGGCAGGAAATACCAGGAAGATGAGCGAATACCTCACCCAGACGCCCTCCTCCCTCCCTACCTCGCCTCTTCGTCTCTTTACCCAGCATGCACCTTGTCTATTTACCCAGCATGCACCGTGTCTCTTTACCCAGCATGCACCGTGTCTCTTTACCCAGCATGCACCTTGTGTCTGCACAGTAGTGATGTGTGGTGGAGTCAGAGTCTGCACAGTAGTGATGTGTGGTGGAGTCAGTCTGCACAGTAGTGATGTGTGGTGGAGTCAGTCTGCACAGTAGTGATGTGTGGTGGAGTCAGTCTGCACAGTAGTGATGTGTGGTGGAGTCAGGTCTGCACAGTAGTGATGTGTGGTGGAGTCAGTCTGCACAGTAGTGATGTGTGGTGGAGTCAGTCTGCACAGTAGTGATGTGTGGTGGAGTCAGTCTGCACAGTAGTGATGTGTGGTGGAGTCAGTCTGCACAGTAGTGATGTGTGGTGGAGTCAGATCTGCACAGTAGTGATGTGTGGTGGAGTCAGTCTGCACAGTAGTGATGTGTGGTGGAGTCAGTCTGCACAGTAGTGATGTGTGGTGGAGTCAGTTGCACAGTAGTGATGTGTGTGGAGTCAGTCTGCACAGTAGTGATGTGTGGTGGAGTCAGTCTGCACAGTAGTGATGTGTGGTGGAGTCAGTCTGCACAGTAGTGAGTGACGTGTGGTGGTGGAGTCGAGTCTGCACAGTAGTGATGTGTGGTGGAGTCAGTCTGCACAGTAGTGATGTGTGGTGGAGTCAGTCTGCACAGTAGTGATGTGTGGTGGAGTCAGTCTGCACAGTAGTGATGTGTGGTGGAGTCAGTCTGCACAGTAGTGATGTGTGGTGGAGTCAGAGTCTGCACAGTAGTGATGTGTGGTGGAGTCAGAGTCTGCACAGTAGTGATGTGTGGTGGAGTCAGTCTGCACAGTAGTGATGTGTGGTGGAGTCAGTCTGCACAGTAGTGATGTGTGGTGGAGTCAGTCTGCACAGTAGTGATGTGTGGTGGAGTCAGTCTGCACAGTAGTGATGTGTGGTGGAGTCAGTCTGCACAGTAGTGATGTGTGGTGGAGTCAGTCTGCACAGTAGTGATGTGTGGTGGAGTCAGTCTGCACAGTAGTGATGTGTGGTGGAGTCAAGTCTGCACAGTAGTGATGTGTGGTGGAGTCAGTCTGCACAGTAGTGATGTGTGGTGGAGTCAGTCTGCACAGTAGTGATGTGTGGTGGAGTCAGTCTGCACAGTAGTGATGTGTGGTGGAGTCAGTCTGCACAGTAGTGATGTGTGGTGGAGTCAGTCTGCACAGTAGTGATGTGTGGTGGAGTCAGTCTGCACAGTAGTGATGTGTGGTGGAGTCAGTCTGCACAGTAGTGATGTGTGGTGGAGTCAGAGTCTGCACAGTAGTGATGTGTGGTGGAGTCAGTCTGCACAGTAGTGATGTGTGGTGGAGTCAGTCTGCACAGTAGTGATGTGTGGTGGAGTCAGTCTGCACAGTAGTGATGTGTGGTGGAGTCAGTCTGCACAGTAGTGATGTGTGGTGGAGTCAGAGTCTGCACAGTAGTGATGTGTGGTGGAGTCAGAGTCTGCACAGTAGTGATGTGTGGTGGAGTCAGTCTGCACAGTAGTGATGTGTGGTGGAGTCAGTCTGCACAGTAGTGATGTGTGGTGGAGTCAGAGTCTGCACAGTAGTGATGTGTGGTGGAGTCAGTCTGCACAGTAGTGATGTGTGGTGGAGTCAGTCTGCACAGTAGTGATGTGTGGTGGAGTCAGTCTGCACAGTAGTGATGTGTGGTGGAGTCAGAGTCTGCACAGTAGTGATGTGTGGTGGAGTCAGAGTCTGCACAGTAGTGATGTGTGGTGGAGTCAGTCTGCACAGTAGTGATGTGTGGTGGAGTCAGTCTGCACAGTAGTGATGTGTGGTGGAGTCAGTCTGCACAGTAGTGATGTGTGGTGGAGTCAGTCTGCACGTAGTGATGTGTGGTGGAGTCAGTCTGCACAGTAGTGATGTGTGGTGGAGTCAGTCTGCGCAGTAGTGATGTGTGGTGGAGTCGAGTCTGTACAGTAGTGATGTGTGGTGGAGTCAGTCTGCACAGTAGTGATGTGTGGTGGAGTCAGAGTCTGCACAGTAGTGATGTGTGGTGGAGTCAGTCTGCACAGTAGTGATGTGTGGTGGAGTCAGTCTGCACAGTAGTGATGTGTGGTGGAGTCAGTCTGCACAGTAGTGATGTGTGGTGGAGTCAGTCTGCACAGTAGTGATGTGTGGTGGAGTTGCGGTATCGAGGTCCCGATCAACACTCGTCCGACCCAATCGCAAGCACACACAAACACCCTTTTCTATCGTCAAACAACAAATTAAAAACAAACAGTTAGCAGATAACAGCGTGATGAGAACTACCTATAATGACAGAAACCATATTTAAAAAACTGTATTAGACGTGCACTTCGATTTTTTTGTTTGGTTCATCACCCATCCGCTAACATGGAAGGGCGGGATTTATGACCTATACTGCAACCAGCCGTTAGGGGGCGATAGAGATGCTTTGCCTTCACTTTTGAGGGCCTGTTACTGTGTCCAGTGTTTTTACAGTCTGGGCTGTACCCAGGACAGATTAAAATAATTTAACTGGTTTGCCAATTACAGTTTATCTTCAAGAGGCCAGAACTCTCACTTTTTTGTTTAAATGTGGATAGTTCTGCGTCAGTTTTCTTGCTGTAGTTGCACATTTACACCACTAGATGTTGCTATCAAACTAATGTGGCATAAACCCACGAGTCATCCGTTACCCTTGCAAATAGTCATTCGAGTGTGTAAAGCGCGTGCTGGGCAGTCTCTGCGCGCGGTCCTGTGTATAATTGAGGGTCTCCTGCCAAAGGCAGCTGACGTGATCGTTCTAATGACTCGTCCTGCCTGCGAGGTGAGACGAGCAACCAGTCTGGTTTGGTCTGCTAACCAGCTGCATAGGATCATATAAATAACATTATGGCCCTCATGCTTTTTAACATTAACGCGTTGGTGAAATAATTAGACTTGCCCCCAGAAATGACATATCTAATTCTCACTTTTAGCCAATAAATCCTTCTATTTGCCCTCCTTCATTTGACCAATCATAGCGAGGAATTCCAGTAACATAATCTGCGCTCGCCTTTCCTCTCTAACTCCGCCCTTCCCTTGAGCACGGAGGGAGGACAGGGCTCACGACAACAACTCAACTCCCAGTCGCGAACTATGTTTTGAGGACTTTTCAGTAGAATGTGAGACTTCTTCAGAATAAAAAGTCGACAAAAGTCTAAAACTTGGACTGAAAGACATAATGAGTACTAAGGTAAGAACGGATCCGCTTTTAGCTTTACTGTTAAATTAATGAAGCTGGTGTAAATATAACTGTAATTGTGTAGTTGCGCAACAGAGCAGGGGGTACTCTGTTGTACGATGCTTCCCTGGACAGCAAAAGCTAGGACACGCACGCGCGCATGCTCGGGCTGTATTTGACAGAAGGATGGCGTGTCCCAGCTGCGCGCACGCTCGTCATAAACGATTTTCTGAATGATTTCTTACCAAGATGATGTTCCTCCGTCTCATGCACAGTAGAGCATGTTTGTGCGCGGGAGGATGGGAAAACTGGGGATGTTGCTTTTCTCTGGGCTGGTAGCCTGTTCTGACTGGGCTGGTAGCCTGTTCTGACTGGGCTGGTAGCCTGTTCTGACTGGGCTGGTTGGTGCTGGTTCTTTTAGGGTTGCCGCTACGTGGTTGTATTAAATGACGGGGAAAGCATCTTCTGTCCATAATACACGTCACAGGATCCCGTGCCCAAACCGTCTCCTGGAGAAGTTAGAGGCCGGTCATATGACGCACCCTCCTCCCCCTCCTCTCACCTCCTCCCCCCTCCTCTCACCCTCCTCCCCCCCTCCTCTCACCTCCTCTCCCACCTTAGACAGTTTCTGCTGTGTCATTACCTCTCCCATTCATTTATAAAGGCCATCCAATGAAGTTGCTTCGCACAATGTTTTTTGGGGCTATCTCATTGTTTATGATCATTGGCCTATTCACTTTTTGTAAAGCTCTCTCTTGGAAGTCTCTATCTTGGAAGAGATAAAATGTCTGCTAAATGTGTATGTGTCTGTAGCTGGTGTGAAGAAACTGACTCCTAAGGTATGTAACAGACCACCCGCTGGTCGTGCTCTGGAGGTAAGAGGTGTTCAACCCCAGTGAGGGGCCAACATCTGCCCATATACCTCTGACAGAGCAAGACCACGTCTGTTACATGTGTATGAACATGTGTGTGTGTGAACAGTGTGTGTGTGTGTGTATGAACATGTGTGTGTGACAGTGTGTGTGTGTGTGTGATGTGTTGAAAACATGTGTCTGTGTGAGAGTGTGTGTGAGAGTGTGTGTGAGTATGAACATGTGTGTGTGTGTGTGTGTGTGTGAGAGTGTGTGTATGAACATGTGTGTGTGTGTGTGTGTGTGTGTGAGAGTGTGTGTGAGAGTGTGTGTGAGCAGTGTGTGTGTGTAGTGTAGACATGTGTGTGTGTGAGAGTGTGTGTGTGAGAGTGTGTGTGTGTATGAACATGTGTGTGTTGTGAGAGTGTGTGTGTGAGAGTGTGTGTGAGAGTGGTGTTGTGTATGAACATGTGTGTGTGTGAGAGTGTGTGTGAGAGTGTGTGTGAGAGTGTGTGTGTATGAACATGTGTGTGTGTGTCAGTTCCCTGTCAGTGTCTGCCAGGCTAAGGAGCTGCAGGCAGCAGAGACATGATGACAGCGATGACGCGATGACGCGATGACGCGATGACGCGATGACGCGATGACGCGATGACGCGATGACACGATGACAAGATGACGCGATGACGCGATGACGCGATGACGCGATGACGCGATGACGCGATGACGCGATGACGCGATGACGCGATGACGCGATGACGCGATGACACGATGACACGATGACACGATGACACGATGACAGGATGACAGGATGACACGATGACACGATGACAACGATGACAGATGACGTGATGACGTGATGACACGATGACAGGATGCGCGATGACGCGATGACACGATGACACGATGACACGATGACACGATGACACGATGACACGATGACGCGATGACACGATGACACGATGACGCGATGACACGATGACGTGATGACATGATGACACGATGACATGATAACATTGTCCAGTCTGCTGGCCTCTAACCTTCCCTGCTGGCCTCCTCTCCAGCCTCTAAACGTTCCCTGCTGGCCTCCTCTCTAGCTCTAACCCTCCTAGTGGCCTCTAACCCTTCCTATTAGCCTCTAACCCTAACTACTAGCCTCTAACCCTAACCCTACTAGCCTCTAACCTTCCGTATTAGCCCAATTCATACTTACGTCGCAGACACTTTTGAAATGGTCGCCGACAGAAATGGCGTGTGGTCGACACTTTAACCGTCGCTTGGAGAAAATATCCTCACCTCTATAATTCCTCTTGCCGTTTTATAAAGATGCCCAAGTGTTACTTAATTCATGGCAGAGATTTCGGAAACATTGGCTTGACGGTAGTGGAAATTTATTACAGCCATTTTCTCTCAATCATCACTTACAAGGCGTTAACAATGTAACGGTAAAAACAATTCAGTTGACATCGTCCGCCTACGTCAGCACGTCGAGTGTCACGCGAACGTTGAGCACAGGCGACTGTTTACCGAAGTATAAATGCAGCAGCCTTGTCTGAGACCATTTTTAAAGTGTCGGCGACATAAGCTTTAGCCTTAAACCCTCCCTTCTCCAAGCCTCCTAGCCTCCTAGCCTCCTAGCCTCCTTGTATCCTAGTCTGTTAGCCTCAGGGGGGGAGGGGGTCAGGGTTATGCCAGCGAAGGAGGAAGGGCTGGTGTGTACAGCAGGAACAGGAAATGTGTCACACTGTAGCTCTGACCTCACCTCTGGAACAAGCTGTCTCTGTTCCACTGCAGCCTGTCCCACCCTCCGGACACACACTCACACTCACACACCACACACTCACACACACACTCACACACACACACACACACACACACACACACACACAACACTCACACACACACTCACACACACACTCTCACACACACACTCACACACACACGCTACACACACCACACACTCTCTCCAGACGCTCACTACTCTCACACTCTCTCACACACTCACACACTCACACACACCACACACTCACACACCACCACTCTGTCACACACACACTGCAGCCTGTCCCACCCTCCGGACACACACACTCACACCAACCGTCACACACTCTCTCACAGACGCTCACACACTCACACTCTCACACTCTCTCACACACTCACACACTCGCACAGCACCACCACACTCTCTCATCACTCACCACTCACACACACACTTCACACACACACAACACACCTCCTCACTCACACCATCCAGCGAAACCAGACAGACACACCACAAGTCGAACCAGACTATAGAACCAGACATAGCAGAACCAGACAGAGTCAGAACCAGACAGAGTAGAACCAGACAGAGTAGAACCAGACAGAGTAAACCGAGACAG
Organism: Mallotus villosus; assembly: GCA_903064625.1. Lineage (NCBI taxonomy): Eukaryota > Metazoa > Chordata > Actinopteri > Osmeriformes > Salangidae > Mallotus > Mallotus villosus. The sequence goes on from CAEFZP010003712.1 coordinate 19,212, forward strand.
AGTAGAACCAGACAAGTAGAACTCAGACAGAGTAGAACCAGACAGTAGAACCAGACAGAGTAGAAACCAGTACAAAGTAGAACCAGACAGAGTAGCCTAGAAAGTAGAACCAGACAGAGTAGAACCAGACAGTAGAACCACGTAGAACCAGACAAAGTAGAACCAGACAGAGTAGAACCAGACAAAGTAGAACCAGACGAGTATACCATACAGTAAACAGCAGTAGAACAAGGAGCAAATAGAACCAGACAGAGTAGAACCAGACAGATAGAACAGCAGTAGAACAGACAGTAGAACCAGACAAGTAGAACCAACAGAGTAGAACCAGACGAGTAGAACCAGACAGTAGAACCAGACAAGTAGAACCAGACATAAACAGACAGTAGTAGAACCAGACAAAGTAGACCAGACAGAGTAGAACCAGACAGTAGAACCAGACAGTAGAACCAGACAGTAGAACCAGACAGAGTAGAACCAGACAAAGTAGAACCATACAAGTAGAACCAGACAGTAGAACCAGACAGTAGAATCAGACAGAGTAGAACCAGACAAAGTAGAATCAGACAGAGTAGAACGGACAAAGTAGAACCAGACAGAGTAGAACCAGACAGTAGAACCGACAGTAGAAACCAGACAGTAGAAACCTAGCAAAGTAGAACCAGACAGTAGAACCAGACAGAGTAGAACCAGACAGTAGAACAGACAGAGTAGAACCAGACAGTAGAACCAGACAGAGTAGAACCAGACAGAGTAGAACCAGACAAAGTAGAACCAGACAGAGTAGAACCAGACAGTAGAACCAGCAGTAGAACCAGACAGTAGAACCAGACAAAGTAGCCCAGACATAGAACCAGACAGTTAGATCAGACAGAGTAGAACCAGACAACGTAGAACCAGACAGAGTAGAACAGACAAAGTAGAACCAGACAGAGTAGAACCAGACAGTAGAACCAAACAGTAGAACCAGACAGAGTAGAACCAGACAGTAGAACCAGACAGTAGAACCAGACAGTAGAACGCAGACAGAGTAGAACCAGACAGTAGAACCAGACAGAGTAGAACCAGACAAAGTTAGAATCAGACAGAGTAGAACCAGACAAAGTAGAACCAGACAGAGTAGAACCAGACAGTAGAACCAGACAGTAGAACCAGACAGTATAACCAGACAAAGTAGAACCAGTACAGTAGAACCAGACAGAGTAGAACCAGACAGTAGAACCAGACAAAGTAGAACCAGAACAGTAGAACCAGACAGTAGAACCAGACAGTAGAACCAGACAGTAGAAACCAGACAGAGTAGAACCAGACATGTAGAACCAGACAGTAGAACCAGACAGTAGAACTCAGACAGAGTAGAACCAGACAGTAGAACCAGACAGAGTAGAACCAGACAGAGTAGAACCAGACAGAGTGAACCACACCAAGTAGAACCAGACAGAGTAGAACTGTCAAATGTGATATACGTGACGGGACAGGATGTGTTTACAGGTATGTCTGACCTGTCCCCCTCCCTCTCCTCTCTCTGTGGTAGGTGGGGAAAGGGGAGCCCCATGCCTTTAAGGAGAAGACCTTTAAGAAGAGGCGTCAGTGTTGTGTGGTCGGCAGAGTGTGGACAGTGTGGGCTCCTTCTGCAGAGGTGATCTCTCTCTCTCTCTCTCTCTCTCCCTCTACTCTCTCTCTCCTTCTCCTCTCTCTCTCTCTCTCTCTCTGTCTCCCTCTGTGTCTCTCTCTGTCCCTCTATAATTGTCTCTCTCTGTCTCCCTCTCGGTCTCTCTCTGTCCCTCTATAATTGTCCTCTCTCTGTCTCCCTCTCCTCGGTCCTCTCTCTGTCCCTCTATAATTGTCTCTCTCTCTGTCTCCCTCTCGGTCTCTCTCTGTCCCTCTATAATTGTCTCTCTCTGTCCTCCCTCTCGGTCTCTCTCTGTCCCTCTATAATTGTCTCTCTCTGTCTCCCTCTCGGTCTCTCTCTGTCCCTCTATAATTGTCTCTCTCTGTCTCCCTCTCGGTCCGTCCTCTGTCCCTCTATAATTGTCTCTCTCTGTCTCCCTCTCGTCTCCAGGCTCTCTGTCCCTCTATAAGTGTCTCTCTCTCTCTGTCTCCCTCTCGGTCTCCTCTCTGTCCCTCTATAAGTGTCTCTCTCTCTGTCTCCCTCTCGGTCTCTCTCTGTCCCCTCTATAAGTGTCTCTCCTTCTCTCTGTCCTCCCTCTCGTCTTCCTCTCTGTCCCTCTATAATTGTCTCTCTCTGTCTCCCCTCTCGGTCTCTCTCTGTCTCCCTCTCGGTCTCTCTCTGTCCCTCTATAATTTTCCTCTCTCTGTCTCCCTCTCGGTCTCTCTCTGTCCCTCTATAATTGTCTCTCTCTGTCTCCCTCTCGGTCTCTCTCTGTCCTCTATAATTGTCTCTCTCTGTCTCCCTCTCGGTCTCCTCTCTGTCCCTCTATAATTGTCTCTCTCTGTCTCCCTCTGTGTCTCTCTCTGTCTCCCTCTCGGTCTCTCTCTGTCTCCCTCTGTGTCTCTCTCTGTCTCCCTCTCGGTCTCTCTCTGTCTCCCTCTCGGTCTCTCTCTGTCTCCCTCTGTGTCTCTCTCTGTCTCCCTCTCGGTCTCTCTCTGTCTCCCTCTCGTCTCTCTCTGTCCCTCTATAATTGTCTCTCTCTGTCTCCCTCTCGGTCTCTCTCTGTCTCCCTCGCTCTCTGTCTTACATCAGCAAAAGTTTTTTAATGAACCTTTCCTTACCCTCTCCTCCTTCTTCAGTTTGTAAAACAGCCACTCACAGAAGATGTGAAGCTAAGGTAAGACAACACACACATCACACACACACACACACACACATCACACACACACACACACGCCCACACTCACCACACACATCACACCACACATCGACACACACACACACACACACACACACACACACACACCACACACACATCACCACACACCACACACAACACACACAACACACTTGCACAACTCCAGCACACACACACACACAACACACTCCCACACACAACACACACCACACACACTCCCACACACACACACACTCCCACACACACACACACACACACACTCCCAGCACAGCACACACACACATCACACACACACACTCCCACCACACACACACACACAACCACTCCCACACACACACACACACACCACACACACACACACACAGCACGCACACACCTAACAACACACACGCTACACACACACACACACACACACACTCACCCACATGCCCACACACACACACACACACACTCCCACACCCTCCCACAACGCCCACGTGACTCATCACACCACACATTCTCACCACATCACACACACACACCACACACACACACACACATCACACACACACACGATCACACACACACACACCCACACACACACCACACACGCCTCCACACGCACACACACACATGCTTCACACACACACACACACACACACACACCCATGCGTCACACCTCACCCACACACCACACACACACACATGCGCACACACACACCAGCCAAACAACACTGGCTGTTTTATTTCAGTGTGTTCTGTCCCTGCTCTGCTCAGAGAGAACAGTCCCTCCTTATCTAGAGCTGGAAAATATGGTCTGCTGGGAGGGAGGGGTCAAGGGGGGAGAGGGGAGGAAGGGAGGAATACTGTAGAGAGGAGGGAGCGGAGGAGGTCTGGGGAGGGGGTTCTGAGGTATGGGAGGAGAGGAGAGGGTTAGGAGGGAGAGGGAGTGTAGAGGGGTAGTGGTTTCAGTGATGCTAATGATGTTTTGTTTACTTGTGTTTATTTTGTCCAAAATCTCTGTTTGGTTTGGAGAAGGGAGAAGGGAGACTGGGTGAATTCCTGTGTTTGTTTATGTGTGTGTGTGTGCATACGTGTGTGTTTATGTTTGTGTGTGTTGTTGTGTGTGTGTGTGTTGTTGTGGTTACTGTTTACTTGTGCCATACAGTCAGAAGAGATGCCAGAGAAAGGTATCTCTGTCTCTGCTAGCTGTAATCCTGGTCTGGTATAATCTGGGTTAGTTTTGGTCCTGGTCTGGCCTGGTCTATTCTGGCTAGTAAGGTGGTGTGTGTGTGTAAGGGTGGTGTGTGTGTAAGGGTGGTGGTGTGTGTAAGGGTGGTGTGTGTGTAAGGGTGGTGTGTGTGTAGGGTGGTGTGTGTGTACGGTGTGTGTGTGTACGGTGGTGGTGTGTGTACGGGTGGTGTGTGTGTCAGGGTGGAAACGTGTGTGTGTACGGTGGTGTGTGTGTTCGGTGGTGTGTGTGTCCGGGTGGTGTGTGTGTCCGGGTGGAGGTGTGTGTGTCCGGGTGTGTGTCAGGGTGGTGTGTGTGTAGGGTGGCCGTGTGTGTGTCAAGGGTTGTGTGTGTGTCCGGGTGGCAGGTGTGTGTGTCAGTGTGTGTAAGGTGGTGTGTGTGTAAGGGTGTGTGTAAGGGTTGGCCCGGGAGATGGAATCTACTGTGTTTGTTCGGGAGTAAATTTCCCCTGCTGCAGGCCCTTAACAAAGTCACACACCTCATACACTGGATTGGCGGTAACATAGTAAAATG
>CAEFZP010003713.1:0-41325 GCA_903064625.1 Mallotus villosus
CTAATAGAGTGTAGCTCAGAGCAGATAGTGCCCCTAAGCTCTATCTAGCCATGCCTAGTCTACAAGAGTGTAGCTCAAAGCAGACAGTGCTCCTAAGCTTATGATTGACCTACTCAAGTGTGGCTCAGAGCAGACAGTGCTCCTAAGCCTTATCTATCGTGAATGAGTGACCGTGAGCTGCAAAGCGCTGTGTATCCCCGTGCCACTGCACCGCATGGAGGTGCAATCCTGTATGTGAATAAGTGTCTGCAGCCATGCCTATCTAGATGAGTGTAGCTCAAGGCAGACAGTGCCCCTAAGCTCTATTGAAATGGACAGTGGGCCGTGTTTCACCATCACGGAGGCACTTTGCCGCCCACAGAGGACATTGCCTCTACTTCACTGAGGCCCTCGATTCCCAACTGAGGCCCTCGATTCCCAACTGAGGCGTGCATTGACATTCATTGAAGCGAACACGGCACATACGACACACGCCCCACTGGCCAGGCGCCGGACGATGCCACAAGACAGGCGGCAAAACTATATTTTAAAATAATCCAAGCAGTTCACCATGGAGAGATTATGCAAGCATCCATTTCACAAAAACACACCCTAAGGGCATGATGAGACAGGTGGGGAAACTCACAGCCTTCATCAGACCCTCTTCACCCACGGAACACACCACATCACTAGTTTCAAACAATACCATACTTTGGATGAACAATAACCTGGGAATCTTACAGACACACTACAATACTACCATCCAGACACTGATTCCCACGGCACCCCCCCCTCAACACCACTGCACTACAGATAGCTATGGGGTGGGCACGAAAAAGATATACACATAGACTGACTGACACAACCATTTCATCCGTGGAGACTCTGCTACAGCTTCCCTCAGCCGCACAACACGGACATCTAGGAGTACACCAACAGCACGCACAATCACCCACTACACACATAGTCACCCCCAACAAACCCCCTGCAGCACTCACTGGGTCCCTCAAACAATCACACTTCAAGAAGCACACCTATTCCCCCTCCAACACACACACACACGCACAGGGGGAGCTTTCTCCAATGAGACAAACTTCCCCTCCCCGGTAGGTCACCAAGCTTCCCCCTCCTCAGCATCTCCCATCCCTCACAAACCTGTTTCACTAATTTCTCCCCCTTTCTTTCCATCCCCAGGCGCCAGACCGGAGAGTCCCCTCAGTAACAGGCCCCCATCAAAACAATCGATCAAAATGATGAAAGGGCAACCAAAAGGCGATTTGTCTTTGGTACAAGCCTGTTCTGAGCCCCCCCCCTTTCCACCTTACCGGGGGGCCTGTTGGGGACTCTCCAACACTGGGCGCCTCACCATCATTACGCACACCCCCACAAACAACACTGACCCCTTGGACCCTATCACAAGACCGGACCAGTTCTCCTCATACACGAACATATAAACCTACATATCACATAGCCAGGCCAGCACGCAAGGTGTTGGACTGGACAATCAAGGGAACAAAGCCGCACCTGTTTATAGGGGATTCTAATCTGAACCGAATCCCCGCATTTCATAACCCTGAGGTACAGGTGCAGAGGCCAATCCTGACTTTTGCCTGACATTATGTAACAGCATTCCCGGTACGTTTTTACTGCGGCACAGATTGTAATGGAGACAAACTTGGTTTAGAATGGTGCATGAATTTTTCATTTAGTGAGGAAAGTAAATTGGAACAGGCACGTTATTGTTCAAATTATTTTATCACAGAAGACTGAAATGAACACTGATCTATTTCTCTTATGTGAGAAGATGGTAGAAAAGGCCTTGCTAAGGAAACCTGGAGGTGAGGATGTCCTGGAAGAGTACAAGTCAGAAAATACGTTGAAGCACAGCACCCGGAGACACCTCGTTAACATTCTGGCTAGCCACATGACTGAAATGCATGGGTACGTGGTTCTTCAATACATTTTATTAACAAACTTTTCTGTTTAGAAATGGTTTATTAAGAAGGAATGTAATGCATTTTGAAGTAACAGTTGTGTTGCTATAGTCAGCATTTGGATTTTCATGTTGAATTGTTTTTTTCTCTAAAGGAGGATTCCTTCACGTCTGCAAAAAGAGAAGTATGCCCTGGGAATCATTACACTCTTTCCCTCGCTGAAGGATCCTTTTGCTCCAAAGGGATATGTAAGTTAAAAAAAAAGAAAAAAAAGGTTACTTTCCAATACAGTTTTACAGACAAGAGCTTTGGGGTTTAGCTTACATGATTGAATGCACTGTTAACTTCTACTGATTTAAAAGATGCACACCATAGTACCACTGAGCAAAGTTTGACTCGACCATGAAGATAGCATGAAGACGAAAAATAACTTAAGATCAATTAGTGATAGGCCTTTGTAATAGTTTTTGAAAACATCTTCACAGGAGCACTTCTACGATGGGCTGAAAAACACAGGATATTTATCATGGCGCCTCAGGACCATGTCCAGGAAGAACCGGGCGACGGGCTGTCCACAGGCAGCCACAGAGCCTCAACTACATGGACCAAAGCGCCTAAACCAGCAGCCACAGAGCCTCAGCAGCTTGATGGAGATGCTTGCAGGGAGGCTATTTCTTTTCTTGTTCACTCTCCTGATGAAGCAACTGTGTTTGAGAAGATGAAGTTGACCTTGCAACATCGCCAAGACCTAGTGCGTGACGCGCAGAGATCGGCCGACGTCTTCAAAACATTTCCACGTTTTTTAGATGTCAAAGGACTAGTGAGTTGTGAATTTTATTTAAAATCCAGTCTTTAATTTGGTTGGGTTCCAGTAGTTAACTATGCTCTGACTATTAGCGTAATGTATTTACATTTGTGTGTGATCAACAGCTGAATCAAGACTTCCTGCTGCTGTTTGGTGGTGAAACAGCATCCAAGATGCTTGAGAAGTGGGACACGGCATTCAAGAACAAGGTCATCAAAGAGGCCAAACAACTGACTCAGTCAAAAGAGCTGTGCCGACTTCTGAATGCTGCTGAGAAACCTAGAGAGAATGATGACGCCAGTAAGTGTGCAGGGTTGGTTTTCATTCCAAATAGCTAGTGCTCTTTACTGTGTGCCTTCCAAGTAGATACTGATGACTTGTTTTGTGTTGTTTCCCCCCTGATAGGCTGGGACAGTGACATGGCTTCTCTGCTGCTGCTCCTTCATCTCTTGCCACCCACAGCTGGACGGAAGAGGAGCAAAATCAGTGCCAGTGATGCAGTGGACAAAATGGTTCACTTTCACAAGGTATGGATGTCTCATCTGTTCTTTCCCCAGCAACAAAAGAGAACTAATCTAGTTGGTAGTTGACCAATATGGGTTTTTCAAAGGCTGATGCCTATCGCTTAGTGAGCAGGTATAGGCCAAAGGCCCATATACAAAGCAGACTTTTGCATTTGATAAAAACACATTTAATGAATAAATGGTAGATAAAATATTTGAAAATTAAAAATGTGCATTGTCTCTCTTATGTAGATACATTCTCCTTGGATAAAGATTTGTAAATAATTGCACAAGTAAAAAATCAAAGTAGTGCACTTAACAACAGCATTTAGCACCTGCTTGTTTCCTTCCAGCAATCTGTAATTATTAAAATATAAAAATACAGTTAATATTTGGGTGTCATTTAAAAAAAGTAATTCCATTATTTCATGGACTTTATGATTTAAATAAATAAATAATTGTGATATTTGTCAAACACGATATTGAATAACATTGTAAAAGGGGGAGCACTAACATTAAGGTGTTCATCTTATTCTGTTTTTCAGTCGTGCTGCAGCATTGATGAACACCTGCGTGGGAGAAAGGGTCAACAACCGTACATCCTTGCTGCTGGTCGCACCCAGAACAAGATTGACACCTTCTATATCGTCGTTGACAAACAGCTCATCCCCTGCCAAGCCACCAGCTCCAGTGCTTTTGATGAACTGTTCAAATCGCACTACGTGTTCAACCTCTCATACGAGGAGTCCCTGGTCCAGCTCTACACATTTGTGCAGACAACAGTCTACAACATCGATGTCACAACAACAGATGAGTCTCCAAGAATCCGTGAGTTGCGGGCAAAACTCCTGAATTAGGATTAAAACATGTATAAGTGTTTCATATGTGAAGCTGTACACCAGGCTGTCCAATCCTTGGTAACCCATTTAAGAATTGATCACAGTTTCTATCCTAGGAGCAGGTTTAAGTTGGTTTGTGCACAAGATTGTTGTAGGCGTCAGTTTTTGTCATATGCCGGTTTCAAAAAACATTTAATGAGAGTTCATGAGGAGAATTTTTGTCAAAGTGGTGTTGCAGCAAACCCGGAGTCCTTTCAAGCTATCCATCACAGTGTCCAAGGTACTTCAGAAGTTGGTGAAACAGGTGTCCCACAGAGCTTAGAGGCTGGTTGTATTGAGGACAATGAATCTGGTCTTAACAAAGAACATACTACAAATGTCTGTGCTTCAATTGTTGCTAAACTTCAAGAAAGTGGTATGGCAAATAGTCTTGTTTCAACAATTGTTAGTGATTTGGAAGAACTTGCTACAGGACTGCACTCCCAAGTTAAGCAAGAAATACTATCTGCTGTGCCTAAAGACAATCCTATCCGATCGACATTAGAAGGTCTTGATACTTTTGAAAATCCATTTGTTAGCTTTAATACTGAAACTAAAAGAACAAGGTATTTCAACGAAAAATGGGGTGTTGTTGAGCCTATAGAAATAATGTTAGGACATCGATTCGATACAAGGCGAAATAAACAAACCGGTACTTATGATCAAGTTCAAGTGAAAGACACTTTTGTTTACGTTCCAATTTTGGAAACAATCCAATTCATGTGCCGCAATTCTGATATTTGTAAATTGCTTGGGGAAACTTTTGTATCCAAAACTGACAAATATGAAGACTTTTGTGATGGTAGTTATTTTAAGACGCATGCATTGTTCTCTAAACAACCGACTTCTTTACAAATTCAGATGTACTATGATGACTTTGAAACTGCTAACCCACTGGGTTCAAAACGCGGTATTCACAAAATGGGAGCTCTCTATTTTGTCCTTAGAAATCTGCCACCAAAGTTTAACTCAGCTGGGATGAACATCCATGTGGTCGCACTGTTTCACACTGAAGATGTGAAAAAATATGGCTTTGATCCTATTCTTCAGCCTTTGATAAATGACATCAAAACACTGGAAAGTCACGGTCTTGACTTGCCCTTCTCCACTGAAAAAGTCCATGGCACTATATGTCAGATAACTGGGGACAACTTAGGAATGCATGCAATTCTAGGGTTTACGGAGTCTTTTAATGGACGTTACTACTGTCGTTTATGTTTGATTGAAAAAGGTGATGCCCAGAATGTTTACAGTGAAGACCACCCAAAGATAATCTTGCGTGGAAAATAACTTTTTGAAATGCACTGCAATGAGTTGCAATCAGACCCACAGAAGTTATCAGTGTTTGGTTTAAAAAGGAATTCAACTCTTAATGGCCTACAGTTCTTTCATGTTAGCCACAATTTTTCTTTGGACATAATGCACGACATTCTTGAAGGGGTGGCTCAGTATGAGATAAAGTTACTTTTGGAATATCTCTCAGAAAATGTTCTGTCAAAGCCTGATCTGTTATCTAGAATTTATGCTTTTGACTATGGGTACTTGGAGCGAAAAAACCGTCCTACAAGGATTAACTTGGACAGTATTGGCAATAACATTGGCCTCAATTCCATTCAGACTCTTTGTCTCGTGAGGAACATTCCTTTACTTTTTGGTGACATTGTGCCAGAAGGAAACAAAAACTGGCTTTTGCTGTTGATTTTACTGCAGATTATCAACATCATATTTTCTCCTTCTGTTACACTAGGCATGACTGTACTTTTAAAACATCTAATAATGGAACATCATAACTTGTTCAAACAGCTGTATCCGCACAGAAACCTGATCCCAAAACATCATTTCATGATACACTACCCAGCTTGCATAAGAAAAATAGGGCCTCTACTTCATATGTGGAGCATGAGATTTGAAGCAAAACACAAAGTATTCAAGAACACTCTTAAAAACTTCAAGAACATCACCAAATCTCTTGCCAAAAAACATCAAATGTCTATAGGATATCATTGGGAGACATCACCTTTAAACCATATTGAGTATGGACCTTTGAAACCATTTCATTTTGATGAGGATCACTTTGGATTTTGCTGTGTGGACAGCTACCCTGGGGCCACCTTTCAGCACTTCTTAAGAGTGCTGGAAAAGACCGATATACACCCACACACCAAGGTGGTGGTCCTCTCAGTGGGTCTAAACAATAAGGACCTCGACCCACACCAAACATCTCTCAAGCAGTTAGCCAGCATGAACAGGGAGGCCAAGACCACCTTCCCCAATGCCACGGTTTACATTCCAGTCATGAATCACTCACCACACCTCACCCAAGTGGACCACCACATCAGGACTCTGATTAAGACGGACAGAGGGACATTACGGGACTACCGCACACAGACGGACAGACAAGACAACCTCACGACTATACTCAGGGAATCACTAAATACACTTAAAAACAACCCACACAGTCATCAAACCGGCAGATAAGGGATCCAAAATTGTCATTCTAGACAACCACCAGTACATCTTCGAGGCCAACAGACAACTAGGTAACATCAAACATTACAAAACCATCCAGGACAGCATACAACCACACACACAGGTCAGACTGAGGACTATCATCAAATCATTATACGAAAGACGTTACATCACAGCAAAACAACGCGACTACCTTTACGGACCGGACACACCACGACAAAGACTCTTCTATCTAGTCCCCAAAATACATAAAGAACCGGACACTTGGATATGCACTTATCGCTAGCCGGAATTAGCAATTACCTTTGGACAGTCTCTTGCTACCTCTTAATACTATTATGGCGATTTCCGGGAGATTGTATGCCATTTGCGGGTGTCCGCTATTGAAATGCGGGGAAACTTCCGGACCTTCCGGGAGACTTGGGATGTCTGGGAAGTCTAGAATCCAATTCCAAAGGGAGGTGTTGAGCCCCAGCTGGTCCAGTTTACAGATGAGTTGTTGTGGGATTATGGTGTTAAAAGCTGAAGAAAACTTAAGTCTATGAAAAGCATTCTCACATGTGAGTCTGCTTTTTCCAGCTGGGTGAGGACTGGGTGAAGAGCAGAGCAGATTGCGTCCTATGTGGAACGTTTGGCCCGGTATGCAAACTGAAAGGGGTCCAGGGTGGGGGGAAGGATGGACTTGATGTGAGACATGACTAGCCGTTCAAAGCACTTCATAATGATGGGGGTCAGTATGATGATTGAGGTCTTGAAATGTGATGGAACAGCAGCTTGACTCAGAGAAGTGTTGAAGATCTCCGTGAAGATATCTTTAGCTCCTGTGCGCAGTCCCTCAGTACACAACCTGGAATGTTGTCTGGGCCTGTTGCTTTACGGGGGTTCATAGTTGAGTGCCCTCTTCACACTTTCGGCAGACAGGCACAGGGCCTGGTCGTGGGGGGGAAGTTTTCTGTGGGCTTGTGTTATTTGTTGCTTCAAACCGTGCAAAGAAACTAGACTGTTCTCAACAGCTTGATACAGCAAGTTTACTCGTTTCCCAATGTCGTTATCCTCCAAGGAATACGCCAGGTATGAATTTAGCAGGATTTATTGAAGAAAAGGTAAAACTGAAATACACAATAAACACACAGGTAAGAATCTAAACATTGATAAATATACTATTAAACAACGCGAATGTGATCAAATAATAACATGTCTCCATTCCTACGGTTCTTAAATAAAGATAACACTTACTGGCGATGCCAAAAGAAGAGAACCTGATGAGGATGGCGAAGGATTGTGCCTGTAGACCGTGTGCTCATTAATAAAATACAACATGGCTGCCTCAGCCGATAAACAGGAAGTCACAGGAAGAGTTACCAAAATAAAGGTCTGGACTTCAAAATAAACTTGATCTAACTAAGCAAAGAGTTAAATGTTTTCCGTTACATTACACTCCCCGCTTGGCTTCCACAGGATGCCACATTACACTGCCTCCGACTCCAGCAGCAGAACTACTTCCGAGGACAGGTCGCAGGTAAGTCCTCTGGGGTTGGTGGGACGTCACCTTTACATCCACTTTCCTGACCAGTCCGTCATCGCTTTGGAACGCCTGTGTTATCCTTCCCAAGGACCATTCGTGTCGTCTTGCCTGTTTGTCCTTTAGCAGAACCACGTCTCCTTCCTTGAGATTCAGCCTTTTTGTATGCCACTTTTGCCTGCTCTGAAGGGTGTGCAAATATTCCGACTTCCATCTTGCCCAGAATGTATCTGCCAATGCTTGAACTCTTTTCCATTGGTTTTTCAACTGGTTGGCATCAGAGAAGTTTCCAGGAGGAAGAGGAGGAGTCCCGATCTTCTGTGTAAGCAACATCGCTGGGGAAAGTATCAGCGGTGCTTCTGGGTCAGAGGAGACTGGTATCAGTGGCCGGGAGTTAATTATGGCAGAAACTTCCGCCATTAACGTGCACAGGACCTCATGAGTAACCTTCGACCTTCCAGCTTGGAGCAACATCGAATCTAGGATACGCCGTGCCGTTCCTATCATGCGCTCCCAACTGCCTCCCATGTTGGATGCGTGCGGAGGGTTAAAAACCCATGTGCATTTCTGGCTGAGAAGGTAAGCTTCTACACTGTCGTCTCCAGCACTTGCAGCAAGCTTCAGATGTGTGGTAGCACCAACAAAATTTGTCCCACGGTCTGACCTAAGCTGCTTCACAGGTCCCCTGATCGAGAAAAACCTGCGGAGGGCATTCACACAGCTTGAAGCACTCATCGACTCAATCACTTCCATGTGGACAGCCCTTGTGGACATGCAAGTGAACAATATCGCCCACCTCTTGCTGTTCGCACTGCCACCTCTGGTTCGGCGTGTTACAACCTCCCAAGGTCCAAAAACGTCTAGCCCTACATAGGTGAATGGGGGTTCTTGCTGTAGACGCTCTGCGGGTAGGTCTGCCATCTGCTGCTGTTCCAACTTGCCACGCAACTTTCTGCATACTACACACTTATAGACTAGACTACTGATGGCTCGCTTGGCTCCCACAATCCATAGGCCACTTGAACGCACAGCGCCTTCCGTGAAGTGTCTTCCCTGATGTTCGACTCTCTCGTGGTGATGGCGAATAAGTAACACAGCAACATGATGCTTACCAGGGAGCAGGATCGGGTGATTCTCATCTGCATGTAGGTTAGAATGAGTAGTACGGCCCCCTACTCGTAGAAGTCCCTCTTCATCCATAACAGGATGGAGCTTCCTTAGGGAACTACTCACAGGTAAGTCTTTCTTCTTTTCGATGCACTCTATCTCTTCTGAGTACACCTCCCGTTGTACAGCCTTGATAATGACGTATTCCGCCTTGGTCAACTCAGCAGTTGTCAAGCCTTTCTTGCAGAAATGCCAGCCGGCACATACTGAATTATCTGTTTGTTTGTGGAAACTCCGAGTAACGTGTAGCAGCCGTGCTACTGCTCTTGTCAGTCGACTCCAAGAGGAAAAACGTTCAAAACGTGTAGTGTCAAACTTTTCTCCGGAGACCTTGGTCACAAAAGCTGAGACCTCAGGACGAAGCTCCGCATCTGATGTCGGCTCAATCAGATCGAAGTGTGCGTCTTCTGAGGATGAACTCTCAGATTCTAGCAAGAACCTTGGTCCAGTCAGCCAGCTAGTACCTTGCAGCTGGCTTGAAGGCACAGATCTCGAGGCATGATCTGCTGGGTTGTCTTCACTGGGAACATACTTCCACTGACTTGGGTGACTCGACTGTCTGATACGCTGTACACGGTTGTTGATGTATACATAGAATCTACGGGATTCATTGTTGATGTAACCCAATACAACTTTACTGTCCGTGAAGAATGTGATAGTGTCCAGTTTCTTGCCAAATTCTTCTCTAACCTGGTCTGCGATTTCTGCGGCTAACACTGCTGCGCAGAGTTCCAATCTTGGTATGGTGAGCTCTGCCAGAGGTGCCAGTTTGGCTTTGCCAAGTACGAAACTGACATCGATGACGCCATCTTCAGCTTTCACTTTAAGATAGGCGACCGCTGCAATTGCCTTTACAGAGACATCAGAAAAGACACAGAGCTCGATGCTTTGGGCCCTCGTCAGAGAGAAGGAAGCATAGGTGCGACGGATGTTTAACTTGTTAAGCTCGTGTAGGGAATCCTGCCACTTTTTCCACTTCATGAACTTCTCGTCAGACAGAGGTGCGTCCCAGTCTGTACCTTGGGAGACCAGTTCTCGTAGAAGAATTCTACCTTGCACTGTCACAGGTGCTAAGAAACCCAATGGATCGAACAAACTGTTGATGGTGGAAAGCACTCCCCTGCGCGTGAATGGTTTCTGAGTCTCAGGAATATTGAAGGTGAGTGTATCCGTAGTCATATCCCAGGCTACTCCCAGACTGCGCTGGACAGGTAAGTCATCAACAGCAAGGTCCAGAGTTTCCATGCCTTTGGCTCGCTCCTCTTTAGGGAAGGCATCCATTACTTTGATGCTATTGGAGGCTATTTTGTGGAGTTTGATGTTGTAGCATGCCAACAGATTTTGGGCTCTCTTTAAAACATCAACTGCTTCGGCCTCTGTTGGAAAGGATTTCAATGCATCATCAACATAAAAATCTGTCTTGATGAACTGACACACGTCCCTGCCAAAGTCCATCTCTCCCTCCTGTGCTGCTCTCCTTAACCCATAGGTTGCCACTGCAGGTGATGGGCTGTTCCCAAACACGTGGACCCTCATGCGGTAGTCCACCACTTCATTTTCAGGGTTGTTGTCTCGGAACCACATGAAGCGCAAGAAATCTCTGTGTTCTTCTTGGACGAGAAAGCAGTAAAACATCTGCTTAATATCGGCGGTTATGGCAACAGGTTCCTTCCTGAACCTAAGAAGAACACCCAGGAGGCTATTGTTGAGGTTGGGCCCCTGAAGCAAGACCTCATTAAGGGAGACTCCCTCAAAACGGGCACTCGAATCAAACACCACTCGGATTTTCCCTGGCTTCTGTGGGTGATAAACCCCGAAAATGGGCAGATACCAACTTTCCTTTCCCTTTTCTAATGGTGGTGCTAGTTCGGCATGGTTGTTGTCCAGGATCCCTTGTATGAACTCCAGGAAGTCTTCTTTCATGCTGGGTCTCTTCTGAAAGGATCGTTGCAGTGACTGAAACCGTTGGTGTGCATTATGTTTGTTGTTAGGGAGAGGCTTTCTTGGGCTCCGAAATGGCAAGGGTGCCACCCAGCTGCCACTTTCATCTTTGACAAATCCCATATCCATCAGCTGCAGGAAGAACAAATCGTCGATTGAAGGTGCAAGTTGATTGTCCCTTTCAGTCCTTTGGAAGACCGTTCTACCAAAGTGGTCCTCTTGCTGCTTGGGAGCTCCTGTCTGTGGTAGAGATGTGCTCTGCTTGAAACCCTGGCTGAAGTCCTCTTTGACTTTGAAGAGATTGTCACAGAGACTCAGATAGCTGGGGCGGTCATTTTCCATGAAACAAGTCTTGAATGCATTTACTTCGTCTGGGGTGTGAGCTCCATTGAGACAGATGTCGCCAACAATGACCCACCCAAGGTCATGCTTTTGAGCAAATGGAGCATTGTGCGGGCCATTAAACTGATGATGCACCTTGTGGACCTGGAGAATGTCTCGTCCTAACAAGAGCAAAATGTCTGCAGAGCTATCCAGAGCAGGTATTTCGTGAGCTATAGCTCGCATGTGACTGTGGTGATACGCTGCTTCTGGTGTGGGGATTTCTGCTCGGCTGTTTGGCACGTTATTGCACTCAATAAGAGTTGGAAGGTTAATGCTTATCTCTCCTGTGAGTGGCTCAACAACATAACCATGAGCTCTTCTTCCGGACACATTGACGACTCCAGCAAATGTCGTTAGAATGTATGGTATTGATGGTCCTTGTATGTTGAAGGCATCAAAGAACTCCGTCTTTGCCAATGAGACGTTACTTTGATCATCTAACATCACGTACATCCTTTTCCTCTCTTCATAATGACCCTGGGGATATACATCAACCAGGCATATTTTTGAACAAGACTTCCCACTGAAGCCTTTGCCACAAACCTGCGTACACATTGTAGAACCAGCTGAGGTTTGTTCATCTCCAGGCACCGTCTCTGGCTCAGGCTCCCCGCCATGGACTTTAGGAGGGCTCCATGGCTTAGAATCCCTTGGGGTGGGGCCCGGATGGAGTGCCGCTATATGTCTCTCACTGTTGCACTCTGTACATGTAACCAAAACATCACAGTTCTTGGCCTGGTGTGAGACTGAATCACAGCAGCGGAAACATATGTTCTTGTCTTTGAGGAATTTCTTCCTGTCATCCAGTAGCATTGCTCGGAAGCTCTTGCACTTCTTAAGTGGATGAGGTTTCTTGTGTATAGGGCATAGTGTGTTTGGGTCTTCTGCTTGTTTCCCAACACTATCAGTAGATTCCTTGTACACGCTTGTCTTGTGGACAGAAACTGGATTCCTGTAGTTCACGTTTCCCATCTTTTCCTTTTTTAGAGTGGGCGCTATGGAACTGGACCCATTGAAACCGGGATCGTTTCTTGCTTTGGCCTCTCTCCTTATGAACTGAGAGAAGACTGAGAATGGTGGAAAAGGTACATTGTGGGTTTCTTTATATTTGAATCCAAATGTCATCCATTTTTCCTGTAAATAGAAAGGTAACTTCTCCACGAGAGGACTGATTCCTCTTGCTGTATCCAGGTAGACTAAGCCATGCACATAACCGTCTTCTTTGGCAGCTTCAAGCTCAAACAGCAAGTCTCCCAACTCTCGGAGTCTTTGGTTATCACGGTTGGAGACTTTAAGGAAGTTGTCTATTTTAGCAAACAGAGCCTTTTCTATGGCTTCCGGAGCGCCATAGCATTCCTCCAGTCTGCTCCAAATCAGGCTAAGGCCCACCGCTGGATGCTTGATATTAACAGATTTCATCCTGCGTGCTTGCCGACTTGATTCTGGACCTAACCATTTTATTAGCAGGTCGGTCTGTTCATGTGCCGAGAGATCCAAACCATTTACAATGCTTGTGAAGGTTGACTTCCAGCTGAGGAAGTTTTCTGGCTGATCATCAAACCTGGTCAAACCACTTGAAACCAGCTGGCTTCTGATCAGAAACTTTGCAAGATCTGTTGTGTTGCTATTAAAGCCCATATAGCAGGTTGATTTTTCCAACGAATTAGCGCTATTTAGATGTTGGTTATAAACATTTTAACTGTTATCTATTGTATTTGATGTTGTTGGGTGTCACAAAACGTAATATAATACGAAAAAGTAGGTACTTTTTTGCAATGATTCTTCTTTCCCCCACAATGCATTGCATGACGTCACGTTGGGGAGACGATAGACCAAAGCCCCATTGAAATCAACGAGAGAGGTTAACGAAAGAGTGTTCAGCAGTAGATAGTTTATAGATAAATACATAGATATAATATATAATTAGCATAGATATAAAGATCAATAGATAGATATATAGATAGCATAGATAGATAGATATATATATATATATATATAGAGAGAGAGAAATAGATAGACAGACAGTCAGATAGCATAGCTAGCTAGCACTAGATACATAAATAGCTACTAGTACTAGCCTACATATATAGATATAGAGATAAAGCTAGATATACATATGTATAGATAGGAAAAATGGTAAACTACTGTGTTTGTGGGGGGTGTACAAATCTCTGTCTGCCCTGGCCCGAGACCGAGAAGCACTGAAAAGCTCGGTGCCGCCCGCCGCAAGCGAGAGCTGGCAATGGTAAGCCTCAGGCTAATGTTTACAAGCTGCAGTGCACGTTAGCTAGCCCCATAACACGAACCCCCCAACTACTACAGTCATAATCAGTGTGACATTAGAAAAGTCTGAGGCCGCATCCACACTAACCCGGGTACATTTAGAAACGCATACATATGTCTCCGTTGCACTTCCCGGCCACACTAATACGGCGAATTCGGACACTGAAAACTGAGCTTTTCGAATACGCTCCCCGGGCCCTAGCCGGAGACATTTGAAAACGCCGGGTACGCGTAGTAGCCTAGTGTGGACGGGGTACACGGAGCTTTTCAGATACGATGACATTAGAAAAGCACATTTCGTGACTCATGAATATGAACCAAAACAAAATTGTTCTTAAGTAGCTACATGTCCAAAAGCTAGTCATATCTAGCTAGATAGCGCGCCATGGCTAGTGTTTGGATCACGAGTGATCATCAAACGGCTTTCATAACTGTGTGTGTTAGATTTAGTTGATTGATTTAGTTTCCCCTTTCCTGATAGAACGTGACTATTACGGAACTCAAAACGTGGAATATCTCATCGGAAATGTGTTTACAACGTCGGGGAAAAGATTTAATTAGGGATTGATTTGGGGGGGAGAATTTCACAGGTGGGACTAGTAAATTAGCCCATAGCTAGCATGATACCTTCTAGATCTAGATATGAGCTCCTTATCTGAACTAACGACATGATAACTGTCACTACTGTAGATATAAAGAAAAGTTGACTTTCACTCGGTGCTATTCACTGACAGTAACAAAAATGTGTCGTTATTGTATGCACTGCTGTCCGTAGACGAGCTCCAGCGCTCCTTGCTGCGTTGCCGTTGCTAACTCAGCAGGACACTTCACCAACTCTCCACTCATTCTCCTCGGACCATCCATTTAATTGGCTTTGGCGGCCATCAGGTCTAGGCAATTCCTCATTTGACCTCTCTCGTCTATTTGGTTCGATATTATACGGCTGTGGGCCATCGTACATTTGAGTGGTTCTTCCCACCTCTTCCTCATCCCAGTCAGTTGCCATAGTTCTAGTACTAGACTGAGGCTACTCTCCTCCACGACTCCCCAACGTGACGTCATCGCCGAATTGCGCTAATATGCTAATGCTAACAAAAAAAACGTACAAAACTGGTCTTAAACACCATTTTGAGACACCATTTTGAGATTTCTTGAATAATATACATATATCGAGTGCTTTATGTACCCATTCATCGACAGTGGTGGTTAACCTGCTATATGGGCTTTAAGGTCTTGGCACGTAGACGCATAAGGCGTGTGTAAGCTGAACCGTTGTTCCACTTCGTGGTGTGACACGTCAACTTGTTGCCTGTCTTCGACTTTGATTTTCGGTTGCTGACCCTGACTGGGCTTTTTGTACCCCTGTGGGTTGACTAGCTGTGAGGCATGTTGCTGGCTGTCTAGCCGATATGACTCAGAGTGGCGGTGACGTGCCTGACGCGGGCTAGAGCGTTGCTGGATACCATGGTCCATGTTAGACTGCACTTGATCTAGATTTAACGAGCTGTAATGCTCTTCGTCCAGCGTAAGCAGGTTTGACGGCTGCTGTGGTTGTTGGCTTGAGTTAAACTGTTCATCTGGGTGATTGTCATCCACCTTAATGTGCTTTGCCACATATTCACTTACTTTTTCATGTACACCTTCTAAGCTAGGTAATGACTGGAGGTCCTTTAAGCTTCCTCGAGAGCAGAGCTCGTCGGCAACAGCTTCCAGAACCACGGCTTTAGCGATAGCTGCCTCTGCTTTCTCCTGCTGAAGCGCGTCTAATTCTGCTTCCAAACGAGCTTTCTCAATTTTAATGTCCATTTCCTTTCTGCTAAAGGTTGCTCTGGTTTTAGCTGCCTCCGCTTCGGCACGTGCTTTAGTAGCAGCCATACTTGCGTAGTTGCGTTTGATCGCTGAGAGCGTGACGACCGGTGAGTATTAGACGAGGTATACGATTTATTATCAAGACTTTCCTTAATACTCTGCTCCTCAGGCAATCCATCCATATCTTTATCCTGATCCATCTTCTTGTTAGAGGCCGCCATTTTACTATACTGTTCTCAACAGCTTGATACAGCAAGTTTACTCGTTTCCCAATGTCGTTATCCTCCAAGGAATACGCCAGGTATGAATTTAGCAGGATTTATTGAAGAAAGGGTAAAACTGAAATACACAATAAACACACAGGTAAGAATCTAAACATTGATAAATATACTATTAAACAACGCGAATGTGATCAAATAATAACATGTCTCCATTCCTAAGGTTCTTAAATAAAGATAACACTTACTGGCGATGCCAAAAGAAGAGAACCTGATGAGGATGGCGAAGGATTGTGCCTGTAGACCGTGTGCTCATTAATAAAATACAACATGGCTGCCTCAGCCGATAAACAGGAAGTCACAGGAAGAGTTACCAAAATAAAGGTCTGGACTTCAAAATAAACTTGATCTAACTAAGCAAAGAGTTAAATGTTTTCCGTTACATTGCAGAGATGTTATCGTCGCAGGTCTGTGATGCAGGCTTGTAATCCGTTCACAAATTCAGTAATCACACCATAGATTGAATACATGTTTTTATTGAAGCGGGGCTGGTAGCAGAACCGAGCCCTGATGGGGGAGGAGGCTGGTAGCAAAGCCGAGCCTAATGCATTGTGGTACGGGCTGGTAGCAGAGCAAAGCCTAATGCACTGTGGTACAGGCTGGTAGCCGAGCCTGAGGCTGGTAGCAGAGCCGAGCCTGGAGCGGGTGGGGGAGGCTGGTAGCAGAGCCGAGTCTAGAGCGGATGGTGGAGGCTGGTAGCAAAGCTAAGCCTGGGGTCCTGAGGGAAGTTTGATTAGAGGATGCAAGGATTGTGATGGAGATGAATATACAGTTACCGGGTATGGACTTGGGGTGTGGCGGAGAGTCCTTAGAGGTCACGGCCGAGCAGCAGCTCGATCGGATCCCCAAAATGAACACTCGCCTAGTTGGCTGCAGCGAGGCTGATGCGGGCCCTCACGTATAGGCAGTAAGCCTGGGAGGACCAGCGACCCAAGAGCTGGATGGTGTGGACAGCGACGCCCTGGCTGGAGGCGGAAGAAGCCGCACCGAACTGAAGTGTAAAAACCAGGCATTTTAAACAACAGTTTAAATTAAAAATATGTTATGTAAAATGGGGTGATGAGTACATTTTTTGTGTTAATGTAAGATATGGGGCCATTATTGTAGCAAAACTATTCACAAATGCACAGCAAGATGTGTACGATCCACAAATGCGCAGAGATTTGTGTATGTGTAAAACAAAGCAGTCACAAAGGTATTTAGAACAGTATTCGATGTTCTTCAAATACATGTAGTATTTGTTATAGTTTTTTGAGCTTTCTGTAGGCTAGTATAAACATTTCGTTGGACTCATATTGTAATATTCTCCGGAAATTATAACCCAAATTTGATTTGGACCTGAAAGATACTGCCTACAATCTGGTCCGCATACGAGAAGGTGACGAGTGGAAGACTGCATTCTTCACTACCAGTGGGCACTATGAGTACTTAGTGATGCCTTATGGACTTGCCAATGCCCCGTCTGTGTTCCAGGCGCTGGTAAATGAGGTCCTGCGTCCGTTTCTGAACCGGTTTGTTATAGCTTACATTGATGATATCCTCATATACTCCCCTACATGGTCTGATCATGTCTCTCAAGTACGTCAAGTCCTCGCACGACTGCTTCACCACCGACTCTATGTCAAAGCGGAAAAATGTGAATTCCACCAAACCGAAGTCCGCTTCCTGGGCTACATTCTGGATGCCAGGGGCAGTCGCATGGATCAGAACAAAGTCACAGCTGTGGCAGATTGGCCACGTCCCCAGTCAATAAAGGAACTACAGCGCTTCCTAGGATTCGCAAACTTCTATCGGCGGTTTATACGCAACTTCACCTCTGACTTCACTGTTGGGGGGTGCGGCCCGGAAGCTGTGCTGGACCGACAGGGCTGCCCAGGCCTTTGACAGGCTGAAGACTCTGTTCACCACAGCCCCGGTATTGGGACATCCAGACCCCGCGCTGCCCTTTGTGGTGGAGGTAGACGCCTCGGAGGCCGGGGTTGGAGCCGTCCTCTCACAACGTCAGGGTAAACCCCCGAAGCTGTTCCCATGTGCCTTCTTCTCCAAGAAGCTTACTACAGCAGAGCAGAATTACGATATAGGGAACAGGGAGCTACTGGCTGTTAAGCTGGCCTTTGAGGAGTGGAGGCACTGGCTGGAAGGAGCCAAGCATCCATTTTTAGTCCTGACTGACCACTAAAACCTGGAATACATACGCACGGCCAAACGCCTGAATCCCCGTCAAGCCCGCTGGGCCCTTTTTTTCACTCGCTTCCACTTCACTCTGTCTTACCGTCCAGGGTCCAAGAACACCAAAGCAGACTCATTATCCCGCCAGTTCGATGGCTATCAGGACCCCCCTGCCCCTGAACCCATTCTGCCTCAGACAGTAATCGTCTCACCCATCCGCTGGGAGATGGAGGACCAACTCCAAGCAGCACTCAGTCAGGATCCTGCACCACCTGAATGCCCACCAGGACTGACCTACGTTCCGGCCACTATGAGACGCCAACTCATCCTCTGGCTCCACTCCACTCCAGCCTCAGGTCACCCGGGTATTCAACGCTCTATAGTCCTCACACAGTCAAAATACTGGTGGCCCTCGTTGAGATCCGATGTGAGAAACCTGGTCCGGTCCTGCCAGGTCTGTGCTCAGACGAAGGCGTCTCACCAACTGCCAGCAGGACTGCTCGAACCGCTTCCCATTCCACAACGCCCCTGGTCCCATATAGCTGTGGACTTTGTTACAGACCTGCCCCGCTCCCAGGGCCACACCACCATTCTAGTGGCAGTGGACAGGTTTTCTAAAGCCTGTCGCCTAGTGCCTTTGAAGGGACTACCCACAGCCCTGGAAACTGCAGAAGCACTCTTCACCTATGTGTTTCGGTGTTACGGACTCCCTGAAGAAATAGTGTCAGACAGGGGTCCTCAGTTCACCTCTCGTGTCTGGGCATCTTTCTTTCGTCTGCTGAATGTCACCGTAAGCCTGAGCTCAGGTTATCATCCACAGTCCAATGGCCAAACCGAAAGGCTGAATCAGGAGATCGGGCGCTTCTTGAGATCATACTGCAGCAACCAACAGCAGGACTGGTGCCAATACTTACCATGGGCAGAGTATGCACAAAACTCGTTGGTGAGCAGCTCCACCGGTCTTACACCGTTCCAGTGTATGTTGGGATACCAGCCCCCGTTATTTCCGTGGTCCGGAGAAACCACCAACCTGCCCGCAGTGGATGCCTGGATGAAGAGGAGTGAGGAGACGTGGCAAGCAGCCCACGTCAGACTACAGAGAGCCGTCCGAAGACAGAAGGAACAAGCCGACAAGCGTCGTCGCCCTGCACCCCAATACAGCCCCGGTCAGGAGGTATGGCTTTCGACCAGAGACATCAGACTCAGGCTTCCCTGTAGGAAACTCAGCCAGAGGTTCATCGGACCATTCAAGATCATCAGGCAGGTGAATCCGGTTGCCTACCGCTTGCAACTTCCTCCTCATTACCGTATCGCCCCCACGTTCCATGTCTCTCTGTTGAAGCCGGTGGTCCGTGAAGCGGGTTCTCAACCTGACCCTGACGCCATCCCTGCTGCCAATCCACCTCCTCCATTGCTACTGGAGGATGGGCCTGCATACGCGGTTCGGGCACTGCTTCGCTCCCGCCGTCATCGAAGTGGGTTGCAGTACTTCGTGGACTGGGAGGGCTACGGCCCGGAAGAGCGCTCCTGGGTATCTGCTGCTGATGTTCTGGACCCTCACTCCTCACTGACTTCCATCGTGAGCATCCCAACGACCCCGCCCCACGCCCTCGTGGGAGGCCCCGCCGTAGGGGCTCCTTGGCGTCAGGAGCCGCCCGTGGGTACGGGGGTGATGTGACAATCAGGTCCCCCTGTCTCCGATCAGCATCACCAGAGTACTAAGAGGGCACTCCCTCTTCACACCTGCAAACAATCTAACCAATCAGTCCACTCCCTTCTGCTCTGTATTTAAGCCAGTCACTCCCTTCACTCTGTGCTGAGTCTTGTTAAACATTCAAGTAAAACATTTCTATGCCATATCCGATAGACTCTGTGATCAACTGACCTTGTTTCTGCCCCCGACTTCGTATCTGCTTCACCGGAACTATTCCAGACGCCGTGATCCAGACCCCTGCCTGTCCTGTGGAACCTGACCAAGCCTTGCCTGCATTGCCCAGTCCGCCCCTGTTTGACCTACGCCTGTGACCCGACTACTGCTTTGGATTTCCTCTCTGGCTCTGATATCCGTGTATGACCCCTGCTTGTCCGACTACCCCGTAATAAACCCGCTCTTGGATCCACTACCTGTTGTCTTGGGAGTCTGTCCATTACAGATACAGGGCTTTTGAGAAAACATATTTTTCCCACCCTTGCAGGATTTATGAAGTTACTTTTTTACCTGCCTTTTTCAGTTCCTCTTGGCATCTTTTCCCCATCCATTTTATTATTTTCGCATCAGCTTAAATCTTGCTAACTCCACAACAAAAAAATGATTGTTTAGGGTTGTCTCAATGGCAACAACCTTACACGCACTTGTGTTTGAGAAAGAGAGGGCGACAACTGAAAACGCCACTTTTGAATGCACGGTCTGATCATGCGCTTATTTAGATTAAAACCTAGCTTAGTTTACTTATCAGTCAGTCACACATATCGTTTTATTCGGTGTGTGAAAGAGAAAGCAGGCGATCTGCTGGACCAATTTATGAGCGGGCAGAGCGGCCCACCGTGAATTCTCCTGAAGGAACGAACGCGCTTCGGCCCAAAATCTGATTTGTTTTTTTGGCGTGAGAAATTGGTTGTGTGGCGTGAGTGCGTGTGAAAACATGCAAAAGCGCGTGTCACACGGCGAAACCGTGAGAGTTGGCAGCGCTGCAGCTCCACATGCAAAATACACCTGCCATTAAATGAACATCTCACTGTAGCATCTATGCTCTGTTCAACAGGATTAGAATGTGCAAATAGTTTTTATACAATGTAAATAATAGTAGGCTACATGGGGAGAGAACTACCAGCTACCACATTATTCTCTGCATCCATTTCTGCGGCAGCAGTCAATGTATTTTCGTCATCATCATCTTTTGGGGGAAACTGCTTGAAATAGGCACCAATTGATATTGAATTAGTATCATGTCGAATATGATTAAAACCAAGGTGACGTCGAGGCTACAATCACAAGCGTATAGCCTAAGCAAACTATGCATTACCTGTTCGTAGTATGTTTTTATATTTAAGTGTGTTGTTTGCAAAGCATGACAAATGAAGCCCAGCGCAATTTCAGTCGGGCAAGACCGATTGCTGCGCACAGGTTAATCGTAGTGTACACTACCCACTTCCCCCTGCTAAGATCGCCCTTCCTTTCCCTTCGTCCCTGGTAGGGCGGTCACTGGGGGTCAGGTTGATTAGCGATCTCTGGGGGTCAGGGTGATTAGCGCTCCAGCTAACAATCAATTGCATCACGTGATCCGTGCCTTTAAATACGATTCTCTCCCTGTGTAGTTTGTCCATGCTATCAAGTGCGCGATTGATGCGTTATCGTTGTTGCCTGGACCTGATCGTTTCATAAATGTTTGGCTATGTCGGATTCGGAGTTGTACGAGGAAGTCATCCGGGTTCCGCCTCCACTGCTGCTCGACGCAGCTCCCAGCTCGCTGCTCGTCGGGGCTCCAACGGGTCGGTGTTAGAGGCCGAGTTGCGCGCCATGGGTGTCATTCCAGCGCCCGGGTTGGGGCTTTCCCAGCTCCGCACCTTGGCCGTCGGGGTTACTTGCGTTTCTCCTGTCCGATCCCTGTCACCAATGGCTCCCCCCCTCCACTGTTGCTAAAGGGCGGAAAAGTAAGAGGAAGTCGCTTCATCAGGAGGTCCTGGAGTCCGACGCTGGCACGTCTGCCAGCCCTGCCGCTCCTCACGCTGTTCCCGTCAGGGATCCAACTGGGGGAGCCCTTACTTCTACGCTCCTGGTCCTGGCGTCTTCCCTTCAGTCTATCGATGCCAGGCTGCGGTCTCTGGAGAACGCGGGGGCGTCCGCTCCAGTGGTTGCGCCACTCCCCGCCTCTGCACCCCTTGTGTCCGTGGAGGAGCCACTGCAGACCTTGGCTTCCGCGGTGGCTGTTCCCTCGGTAGGTAGGCCGTACATCCCTTCGGGGGCTGACATCACACCCCGCTTGAGGTCCCACATCCTGCAAGGCAGGAATATCAACCTGATTTGCCTGATCCTCCCTTCTCCCGAGTGTGAAGCGAGCGTCTTCACCAGCG
Organism: Mallotus villosus; assembly: GCA_903064625.1. Lineage (NCBI taxonomy): Eukaryota > Metazoa > Chordata > Actinopteri > Osmeriformes > Salangidae > Mallotus > Mallotus villosus. The sequence goes on from CAEFZP010003713.1 coordinate 22,193, forward strand.
AGCAGTATAGCACGGTGCTCCGTTCTGCCGACCCCAGGTTGGCTAGGGACATGTCTATTGGGGAGTTCCTGGTTGCATTCAGGATTTTCCGTGACGTGGTGTGTTCCGTGTTACCCCATAGACGGGTGGAACTTGACGCCTACATCGGTCTTATTTGGGACCTGAATTTGCGCTACGGCAAATCGTTGATTTACCAGTATCACAAATAATTTTCAAGCAAGGCTGCTCGCTATGTTTCCGCTTCCAACGTATTGCTGAACTGGTCCATGCTGGACACTGAGCTGCTGGTGATGTTGGTCGGGGGCTCCCAGGCCGTGTCTTGCTTCACGTGCGGCGGCTTGGGGCATCTTGCTCCTCTCTGTCCACTGGTTCCGTTTCTCCCGGGGATCCCGGGTCTCAGCCTCGTGCTCGCGGGCTTGGTGCTTCAATCGGGAAGGCGACCGTAGATGTTTGTGGCCGCAAGGTACTCACGGTTTCCAGGAGGGTTGTCTGTAATAATTTCAATGATAGTGTGTGCACGTAAGGCAATTGAAATTGTCTTCATGTCTGCAGCGGCTGTCAGGAAGCCCATCCGTGGTCTGTGTACCCACGTCGGGTACACAGACCGTGCGCCTCCCGTTTGGGAGCAGGAGCAGCCCCTCGATCTTCAACCGGCTTTCCGAGGCCCTTGGTTGGATCCTTTTAAATTGGGTCCGGGTACCCGTGTTGCTCCATCTCTTGGACGATTTGTTGTTAGTAGATCCTCCGCACGATGCGTACGGCGCTTCCCTGTCACGGTTGAAAAACCTTTTTCGCAGACTGGGAGTTCCCCTTTCCGACGAGAAAACTCTCGGGCCGGCCACTCGCCTTGAGTTTCTGGGCATCACGCTGGACACGGTTGAGATGGAAGCTTCCCTGCCAGCTGGGAAGCTCGAGCGTGCATGCGCAGTCTCTCGTGGAGTCTTCGGTCTTGACCAAGCGGCAGCTGCTGTCTCTCCTCGGGCATTTCACCACGCGTGTAATTCCCCAGGGTCGCTCGTTCATCTCCCGGTTGCTCGTTCTGGCGTCCTCCGTGTCTGGCTTGCACGATCCTGTGTGCTTGGACGATGGTTGTCGGTCCGACTTGTCGTTCTGGTTGCAGCTGCTCGAAGGCTGGAACGGCGTGTCATTCTTCTATGACGACGTGGTGCGTTCTTCGGACTCTGCGGTTTTTTTTACGCCGCGCCGTCCGTTGGTTTTGGGGTTAAGGGAGCTGTGCCCGTACACCAGCCAGTGGCCCCTAGCTGTCCCCCCCCTTGCGTCGCTGGTCCTAGATTAGGAGAGCACTCCCTGCAGGCATATTTACAGGTAGCGAAAGGATATATGAGGAAGACCCGTATCAGCCTCCCTCCTCTGCCCATCTCCCCCGTCACTACGCGAATTAGGGAGTCTATTGGGTCCTCATGGGCCCTGATACTCACACCCCACCTTACCCACCCACCCACCCTGGCACCTATCTCCAGAACCCACTTCCTCCTCAACCCTACTATTATGCCCCCGACTACGATTATCCTTACCAGCGCCCTCTCCCTGCCTCCCACCAGACCGCCCCGACCCCTTTATTCCCTCACCTGCCCGCCTTCTCACCCTCTCCCCCCGACGTAAAGGGGGTAAGCGCAGGACCCCCGCCCAGAAACGCTACGCCTCCCAGTGGGCTGCCAACCGGACAACGGGGCCCGCACCGCTCACAGCCCTCTACCCTGTCCAGTACCGGAGCCACGCATGGCTCCGATACAGCCATCTCTCTCACCCCCACTACCCCCACCGGCGTGACCGCTAGGGATGGGACGTATGGCACTGACGCATCGATGCTTGTGTCGCAAAACCAATACGCACAGTTTCGAAAAAGTGGTTTGGAGCTTGTGTCAAATGACGATGCCACGTCATTGATGACGTTCAATGCTTCAGACGTCACGAACTGGTTCAAAGTTGTGGCGCACTTCTAAACCTTAAAAGAGGTCAAGAAACTAGTGCATGTCGTCTTAATAGGAGGCGAACACTAGATTGGCAGAAGCGCAGACAGTTATTACAAGAGTATATAGTTATTATTAGTAGACGATTAGAGAGTTATCATTAGCAGAAGAGTATAGTTCATTAGCAGAAGAGCAGAAAGTAGAAGACGAGAGTATGGATGCTACCGGAGGAAGAAAGCGATCAAGAGTATGGGAACATTTTGATATGGTATCCCCCAATAAGGTAAATAGGCTATGGTGTGACTGCATATACCAATCATAATGAATCAATATAATAATGTCATGCTTTAACATCTCTCATTATTTTCAGGTTCAGTGTTTGCTGTGCCCTCAAGAGTTGGCATACAACAATAATACCTCTTCTATGTTGAGGCACTTTCGAGCCAAACATGAGAATGTAGCTACACCGCAGGCCAATGTGACCAATCCAGGCAGCGCTGGAGTTCCTTCCAACGGTAATTAGACTATTATTAAATCAGTATTGTACTTGTATAATTCATGTAATTTAATTATTATCTGTCCATTCTATTGATAATCATGAAAATGATGATCATAAATATGATATTTGTTACAGTGTCCAGAAAACTAATGCTGGATGATGCATTGGTCAACATGATTGTAAAGGATGTCCAGCCTTTTACACTGGTAGAGGACGATGGGTTCAAGGCCTTTGTCCACCTGTTGGATCCTACTTACAACATCCCTGGGAGAAAGGCATTAAAGAGAATGGTGGAGGCCAAGTACAAGGCCACTAAAGAGGAGGCCATGGCTGAGGTGAGGAAGGCCTCTGCCGTTAGCCTGACGGCTGACATGTGGACCTCCATGAACATGGACGCTTACCTGGCTGTGACATGCCACTACATCACAGACCAGGCAAAGCTGTCCACAGTTCTTTTAGGGGTAGGGAAGTTTACCCAAAGCCACACAGCAGCTCACCTTGCTGAGGTCAAACACACCCTGATGGTGGAGTGGGGAATCAGAGGAAAGGTGAGAAGCCTGGTCACAGATTGTGCAGCCAACATGATTGCCTCTGCAAACCTGCTCAGTGTGCGGCATGTGACTTGTTTTCCCCATGTACTAAATCTTGTGGTGAAAAGATCCCTTTCTCAAACCCCAGAACTAGAAGAGATCCGCACTCGGGCACGCCGAATTGTGGGTCATTTTAAATCCAGCACCAAAGCTAAGGAGAAGCTGTCGGAAATGCAGGTCAATATGGGAAGAAAAGAACTGAAAATGATCCAGGAGGTGGACACTAGGTGGAACAGTGTTTTTGCCATGCTGGACAGACTCTACAACGTCAGAGAACCACTTGGTGCAGCTCTCACCACTTTGAGCACAGACTTAAGTCCCATCACTGCTGAGGACTATGAGACAATCCGACAGTGCCTTGCTGTTTTAAAACCATTCAATCAAGCCACTGTGGAGCTATCAGAAGAGAAAAGGGTGTCTGGATCTAAAGTCATCCCACTGATCAAAATGCTGAAGCACACTGTAGTGGGACAGTGTGCCCAGATAAGGCACAATGTTGGTGCCAAACTGGCAACCAATTTGAAAAACAATTTGCTAGAAAAGTTTAATCTTCTGGAGAAGATATCCACACTGTCTGTGGCAACACTGCTGGATCCCAGATTCAAAGCAGCGGGGTTCTGCAGTGCCACTTGTGCACAGGGTGCCACTGAGAGGCTGACCAGGGAATGTGCCCACTTCTTTGAGACTGATGTCTCTGAAGGTTCTGCTCCACAGGAGTCGGCAGCAACACCAGGTACCTTGGCTCAGGAAGCTGAGGACAACCTTTGGGCCCTGCTGGACTGCGAAGTGGGATCACAGCAGGTGACCAACCCAACTGCCAGTGCCACTGTGGAGGTTCAAGGGTATAGTATTTCCAATTTTATTGTTTGCTGCTGAATTACAATTGGTTGAATTAAATGACAATGCTTTTTCTCTGTAGAATTAATACAAGTACATTTCCTTCTATACAGGTATTTGAAAGAACCAAACGTGGCCAGGACAGAGGACCCTCTGGACTACTGGGTCACACGCAAGGCCCTTTACCCTCAGTTATTTAAAGTGGCCATGCAGTTTTTGTGTACACCAGCATCCTCAGTGCCTTGTGAGAGGATCTTCTCCAAGGCTGGTGAAATTGTGAGCCAGAGGAGAAGCCGCCTGAAGCCCAGCACAGTGGAACAAATCCTGTTCCTAAATAAAAACGTATAAATGTATTGAAATCACATCAAACTGTTGCACAAACACATCCCCCCAAACCCTGTTATGGTACACTGTTTTCATATTGCACAAGCACATCCCCCCTGTCCCCACACGTATTCCCCTGATTCACAATACATATCACAAATGTAAGGAATGAGACAGCTATATAAGCAGAGTGGTTGTGTAGGCTACCACTCTGTATCAGCAGTCATTTAATACTTGCATTCTACCGTCTACTGTCAAAAATGAACGACATTGAATAATTAACGAGGCGAAGTACCGCCAGAAACTACTGGTACATCGCATTCAGTTAGTTTAAACGGCTGCTATAATTTAGCTGACCACTAGATGTCACTGTGCTCTCCAATTTCAATGCGCCAATAGTTTGGCTCTTTGGGCCGGCACAATCCGGAAGAAACCACCAAAGCTTCACAAGGCATCGTTCGCCCATCCCTAGTGACCGCTCCCAATCGAGCCAACACGCCTGCCACTACGCCCGACGCTTTACGCACCCCGGCCACTGTCCCCGCGCGCCACGCTTCTAAGGCTCTCCCCTCCACCTCTGCTCCCGCCACTCTCCCGGCGCTGTTGGCACTGGTGCCTCAGACTCCTCCCACGACCCCCATTCTGCCCCATTAGTAATGCCATCTCCCTCCCGCCCTGCCCAAACCAACACACATTTAAGTCTTGGTCTTTGCATTACCCTTTGTCGCTACGTGTAACCCTGTCTGTGACCCAGTTTAAGTAAAAACCCTTTTGTTCAACTCTGCCTGACGACTCCCCTGCATTTGGGTCCAACCCCACCTCACGGCGTGACAGAATGCAAAGACCAAAACTTGACACAAAACAGGAACCTAAATACACAGAACCAAACAAGACACAGGTGGACACAATGAAACTAACGAGAACTCAACAAGACACAGGTGAAGACAATAAGACAGGGAAACACTAGGGCAGGGCAAAACCAAACACAGGGGGGCACGGCTGTGGCCGTGACACACTCAGGGCGTCGGCCTGTTAGTCTACATACAGTCGTATGCAAAAGTTTGGGCACCCCTGATAATCTCCATTACTTTCATCTATAAAATGTTGGGCGTTTGGATGAGGAACGTCTTTGTCATATATATACACATACGTCATGGACAGTGATATTTTAGCCGTGAAATAAGGTTTATTTGATAAACAGAAAATATGCCATACGCATCATAAGAGAATTAGACACTTGCATAAATTTGGGCACCCCAACAGAAAAATCACATTAATATTTAGTAGAGCCTCCTTTTGCAAAAATAACAGCTTCTAGACGCTTTTTATATCCTCTGATGAGTGTCTGGATTCTGGATTGAGGTAATTTGGACCATTCTTCCTTACAATACATCTCCAGTTGAGTAAGGTTTGATGGGTGCCTAGCGTGGACAGCCCGCTTCAAGTCACCCCATAGATTTTCAATTATATTCAAGTCTGGGGACTGGGATGGCCATTCCAAAACATTGTAGTTGTTCCTCTGCATAAATGCCTTAGTGGATTTGGAGCAATGTTTCGGGTCGTTGTCCTGCTGGAACACCCAACTGCGCCGTAACTTCAGCTTTGTTACAGATTCTTGAACATTATTGTCCAGAATTTGCTGGTACTGAGTTGAATCCATACGACCTTCAACTTTAACTAGATTCCCAGTTCCTGCACTAGCCACACAGCCCCACAGCATGACGGACCCCCCACCAAATTTTACTGTGGGCAGCAAGTGTTTTTCTAGGAATGCTGTGTTCTTTTGCCTCCATGCGTAACGCCTCTTGTTGTGACCGAATAACTCCATCTTTGTCTCATCAGTCCACAGTACTTTGTTCCAAAATGAGCCTGGCTTGTTCAAATGTAGTTTGGCAAACCTCAAGCGAGCCTTTTTGTGGCGCGTGTGCAGAAAAGGCTTCTTCCGCATCACTCTCCCATACAGCTGTTCTCTGTGCAATGTGCGCTGAATGGTCGAGCAATGCACAGTGACACCATCTGCAGCAAGATGACCTTGCAGCTCTTTGGAGGTGATCTGAGGGTTGTCCTTGACCATTCTGACCATTCTTCGCCTTTGCCTCTTTGTTATTTTTCCTGGCCTGCCACTTCTGGCCTTAACAAGAACTGTGCCTGTTGCCTTCCATTTCCTAATGACATTCCTCACAGTGGAAACTGATAGCTGAAACCTCCGGGATAACTTTTTGTAGCCTTCCCCTAAACCATACTGCTGAACAATCTTTGTTTTTAGATCATTTGATAGCTGTTTTGATGCCCCCATTTTGCCACTGTTCAGAGGAGAATCAAAGAGAAGCAAAACTTGCAATTGGCTAACTTAAATACCCTTTCTAATGATTGAATGCACCTTTTTATGTAATTGAAGGCTTAACGAGTTAATCAGACTAACTATGTGTTGCAGTTAATCAGCATTTAGTAGGCAGAGGTATTCAAATCAAATAAATGATAAGGGTGCCCAAACTTTTGCACAGCCTTTTTTTCACATTTGATTTAATTTCACACAACTAAATACTGCTACACCAAATATCTTTGTCTGGAAAACACCCCAGCACTCAGTGTTAACTAGAAAAGTAATATTACAATATTATATTGATCTTTTTTGGTGAAGACAGGAAATTATCATGCAGCCTCAGAGGGGTGCCTAAACTTTTGCATACGACTGTAGGTCATGTATGCGGGGACATCAGTCCTCCAGCCTGCACAGGCTTCTTCACATAGACCCAAGGGCGTCAGCCCTATAGCACATCTGGACCTAAGTACGATGGGACGTCAATCCGCCAGCCAATTGCACAGGCTGTTCACATAGACTCAAAGGGCGTTGGCCCTATAGCCTACATAGGTCATGTACGATGGGACGTCGGTCCGCCAGCCAGTTGCACAGGCTGTTCACATAGACTCAAGGGCGTGCGCCCTCTAGCCGATCAAGCCGGCTAAGGCTTTCAGCTTCAATTCTGAGGGCGTCGGACCTCGAGGCAGAATTCCGATAGCATGAGGGAGGTCGGCCCTTCGCACATTCCCATTCATGCACTAGGGCTCGGCCTCTGGCCTGAAGGCTACAGCCACAATCATTGCTTCTCTGGCCCTCAGCATCTCGTAGTGTACACTACCCACTTCCCCCCGCTATGATCGCCCTTCCTTTCCCTTCGTCCCTGATAGGGCGGTCACTGGGGTTCAGGTTGATTAGCGATCTCTGGGGGTCAGGGTGATTAGCGCTCCCGCTAACAATCAATTACACCACATGATCCGTGCCTTTAAATAAGATTCTCTCCCTGTGTAGTTTGTCCATGCTATCAAGTGCGCAACCCTCCACCTCCCCGTCGACACCCGGTTCCTGTCTGAGTCTTCGGCTCGTCTGGTCGTCGGCTGCCGCCACCGGTGTCTGGACTCCGTGAGGGGATTCTTCTTCGGGCGTTGGGCAGGCGCCCGTTGATTTATATAATTCCCTGTGGGGTCCAAGCTCCAAACACTGTACTTCATTTATTATTATGTAATAAATATATTCAATCATCCCAGGTCTCTCCTAATTGAACTCGTTTCCCAAACAAATAAAACAACTTCGGGCATGCTAGCTCAACAGATCAATTTGTGTATTTTCATTCATTTCCATCAGGGTAACCACATGTAAAGGCCGTTCGTTACCAACATTGTGTAATTAGGTATAATATAGGGTAAATATTGGTACGTAGGTCTCCAAAGTATAGGCCTACTAAAAAAGTCAAAGTAAAAAAATATAAAGTCTTTACAAATGTTCACTAGTCTACAATTGCAGCCGTTTTCGCAAGCGTCTTGCGGAAAAAAAATTAAACGATCGCTGCATTCGCAGGCAATCGCGGCGCTTCGCAGCCAGTGTGGTCGGTCACATTTGATAACATGGGCGCCGAAAGAAAAGAGGCGGCACTTCCAGCAGATCGCAGGCAGTGTGTCCCAGGCGTAAGGGTTTTTCCTCTCAAATGTGATAATTTGAGAAGAATATCCGAAAAAAAATTAGTCCATATGTATTTTAATTACAAATGCCATGAAATTGCCACAAAAAAAATGCATATCTTGCTCAGCAATATTTTTTCCAAATAGCGGTCATCGTTCTAGGTCAATTGAAAGCACTCTTAATAGGAAATTATATAGTTTATTATAGTAACACAACACTAATATGCTAAAGAAAAGAAACATAAGATCTTTTGTTACAGCTGGTTTATTCTTAGGCCCCGTTTATACAGAGGAAAATATATTTTCATGCGGTTTAGCCTTTCATTTACACGACAACTGATGTTTTATCAGGGAAAATTATCATTTCCAAAAACTCTGGGCGAAGTGGAGATTTCTGAAAACTCGTTTTTGTGTTTGCGTGTGCACTAGGTTAAACTGAGTTTTAGGTTCTCAAACGTCAGACGATGCAACTAAAAATGCATTACGTCATGTGAGCGTCCTATGTTTACAGTTAGTTTGCTTACTGATCATGGATGCTGTGAAGGTAGTGCTCATTTACGAGTTAATGCAAGTAAATGTAGCGTGCTTCACTCTGCGTTGTGTATTTTCTCCATGGAAGACGCTGTTCACTTGCGAATCTGATAGTTGTTTATTAGCCTGGACACGAAGAAAACGCAGTTATCTTCCATGCCCCATAACTAGCTCTCGACCACCTCGCTGGAGGTCAGGTCGAAAAAAAAACTGACAAAAGCAGGAACAAATAGGTGCTGTGCACACACATTCAGAGCACAACAGCACACCACACAATACAATAAAATGATACAGAAACAAAAGGCATACTCTGGACTCTTCCGTGCCCCATAACTAGCTCTCGACCACCTGAGTGAGCACATGGGAACCTCATCAACCGCCGTCCCCACACAGTCACAACAGGCATGCTAGTTATTGAACTCTAATATTTACAACAGTTTTACTACAATTACTATTACACACTTCTATACATTTTATAATATCAACTTCGATTATAAAACATGAATACAAAGCGGACATTTCACCAGTTCTTCTAACAATTTTCAGACCTGAAGACAACGTACCTCGCTAGCCGGAGGTCAGGTCGAAAGACCACATTTACTGCAAGAACACAGATAACCCACGATGGGTTAAACCAAAACACACATCTTTTCCCCAAACATACATTTTTACAAAGAAGTAACCATAAATGTGTAAAAATGTCAGTACATCAACAATTGGGTTTACATGTGTAATGCATTAAAAATATATATATATATTCTATTCTGGCTGCAGTTTCAGATGGGTCGTCTGTGGCAAAAATGTCTTTGTATGAAGAGTTCGGGGCTAAATTTAAAGAGGATGGGAATTATGTAATAAAGGGTCATTCCCTTATAGCGGTGTAAAAAAGGGTCTGTTTATGATTGTATTGTTATTCCTCTTTGTTTGTATTTCTATGAATTGTTCTTTATTTATATTTAGTAAAACTCAACCATTGCATTTGTTTATTTGAAAAGGCATTTTTATACAATCACATCTTCAAAATACAAAAAGGAGTGATGTTGTAAATGTATTCTGAATAAAAAAAGATTTAAATTAAGCAATAAGGTAGCCTATTTGAGGCAGTACTTCATTATAAAATGAAGTACGTGTTCAAGGGTGTTGTTAGCAGGCATGGGTCAGGGGTGAAAAAGGTGAGAAGGATATTACCCTGCTAAGGGGGTCCGGGTGCATGCTCCCCCATAAGAAAAATTAAATTATCCATATTTGAAAGCATCAATCTGATGCATTTTGAGATACTTTTTTAGCCAACCTGGGGAGAGCTGGAGAAAAGTAACTTCAGCCATGAGTCATAAGGCTAGTTAGGGACTTCCACGCTTAATGCGAGCACGCAAGCGATGTTTTTTGGCTGATATGAGCGTTTTTGGAGCTTGATGTAAAACAAACAAACATCCGTTTGTCAAATTGGTAAAACATTGTCTAGTGAAGGTAATACGTTTACGTTTCTTAGCCTGGTTTTCCATCTGTCAGTGTCACTGTCGTGTGTAAGCTGGACAAAGGGCTGCATAGACGTTCATTTTATTAGTAGGATAGTAACAAAATTATAAGGCATGCGGCCCTCCGGCCCAGAAGTGCTTCGGCCCATAGGGAAATCTCCCGGTGCTCCCGATGGCCAACCTTCTGCCTTGTCAGTTCCCTCACCTCAAAATCTACCTCTTCAAAGACTGTAGCGTAAACGTATAAATGACCACCGGCGCTTTAGCTAGCTGGCTAACGTTGTGTTATTTGCTGTGTTCAATGACTCAATTCATCAAGCTGTAGCTAACGTTAGCCAAGTCTATGTCAACAGAGCTCCTGAGTGAGTTGGTGGTCTGCACTGGTGATGCAAGGCCCTTCGCGTTAATATTTCCATGCACTCACGCTCCCTTCTGACACGCGCACCTGTTCGCAGTTCACTGAATATGAATACCCCCCCCAAAACAATTTCTCATCGAATCTACACAATTCACGTAGGGCACCTATTTTGGTTTAAAAACTGCAAATTTTGCCGAAAGGTGAGGGATTTGCATGCCTGCTGTTAAGCCCGATGCACAGCGGAGGGCCGGCAAACCCTGGGTTCGAGAGAGAGTGTAGCATAAGTTTGAAGGTTGTGAAGCAATCGAAGAAATACGGTAGTTGAATTTCAAGAAGCAGTCGTGTGTAATCTGAAATGCATCATTTAACAAAGCTAAGAGCTTACATACAATTAGGGATGCACCGATCTGACTTTTTCAGTCCCGATACCGATGCCTGGGCTTTGTGTATCTGACTCCCTAGTCAAGAGCGCCTGTGTTTAAATTGCTAGCTAGCGCAACATGCTAGCAGACAAACCTGTAGCACAATGGGGTGTGATGTTTTTTGTCTCCTTGCGGCCGCAAGCAATTCCAAATGGATTTTTTTCCATAGTGTAGTCGTTAATGGTGCACTCTGGTCCCTATCAGCTAGGACCCGATGGAAACCCAGTGCAGGGAGTAGGTCGTCATATTTACTGAGACCTGTGACGTATCGGGAGCAGAAAGATCGGTGAATCAAATAGACAGCATGTTTTGCTAAGAAATGGCGCAGGGAGATCCGGGAAGCAGAATTAGTAGGCCTGACCGACCAGAACTGAGATATTTGAAATATATCTGAGTTTGGTGGTAGTTAAATACCTAACCAAATGGAAAGATTATTGCTGATTTATGTGGGAATGCCAGTGCAGTAAAACATAGTTGGATGAAATACTCTGCTGTGAAGTCGTGAACTAAACTCTTGCTGATGAATTGGGAATTGTAATTTACACATGGTAGTCTAAAGGGGTTTGAATGCCATTAAAGGGTGGTGTTTATTGTTGCTGAGATGTGTTTGTTTCGATATATCTGGGTCTGGTGGTAGACACGTGCCTTACAAACATGTGTTGTTAAATCCTAGCCAAACGTACAGGCCTCAAGTAGATTAACAAGAAGCTAACGTTCTACTGCTAACAATGATAGCTGGTCAGTTTTGCGGGGGAATCTGAAATACCTTTGTCATATTATTAGAATATCATCAAAAAGTAGATTTATTTCACTAATTCCATTCAAAAAGTGAAGTGTTTATTATATTAATTCATTACACACAGACTGATATATTTCAAATGTTTATTTCTTTTCATTTAGATGATAACTTAAAACTAAGGAAAATCCCAAATTCAGTATCTCAGAAAATTCGAATATTGTGAAAAGGTTCAATATTGAAAACACCTGGTGCCACACTCGAATCAGCTAATTATCTCAAAAAACCTGCAAAGGCTTTTAAATGGTCTCTCAGTCTAGTTCAGTAGGCTACACAATCATGGGGAAGACTGCTGACTTGACTGTTGTCCAAAAGATGACCATTGACACCTTGCAAAAGGAGGGCAAGACACAAAAGGTCATTGCAAAAGAGGCTGGCTGTTCACAGAGCTCTGTGTCCAAGCACATTAATAGAGAGGCAAAGGGAAGGAAAAGATGTGGCAGAAAAAGTGTACAAACAATAGGGATAACCGTACCCTAGAGAGGATTGTGAAACAAAACCCATTCAAAAATATGGGGGAGATTCACAAAGAGTGGACTGCAGCTAGAGTCAGTGCTTCAAGAGCCACCAAGCACATATGTATGCAAGACATGGGTTTCAGCTGTTGCATTCCTTGTGTCAAGCCACTCTTGAAAAACAGACAACGTCAGAAGCGTCTCGCCTGGGCTAAAGACAAAAAGGACTGGACTGCTGCTGAGTGGTCCAAAGTAATGTTCTCTGATTAAAGTAAATGTAGCATTTCCTTTGGAAATCAGGGTCCCAAAGTCAGGAGGAAGAGAGGAAAGGCACACAATCCATGTTGCTTGAGGTCCAGTGTAAAGTTTCCACAGTCAGTGATGGTTTGGGGTGCCATGTCATATGCTGGTGTTGGTCCACTGTGTTTTCTGAGGTCAAAGGTCAAGGCAGCTGTATACCAGGAAGTTTTAGAGCAGTTCATGCTTCCTGCTGCTGACCAACTTTATGGAGATGCAGATATCATTTTCCAACAGGACTTGGCACCTGCACACACTGCCAAAGCTACCAGTAACTGGTTTAAGGACCATGGTATCCCTGTTCTTAATTGGCCAACAAACTTGCCTGACCTTAACCCAATTGGAAATATATGGGTTATTGTGAAGAGGAAGATGCGATATGCCAGACCCAACAATGCAGAAGGCCACTATCAGAGCAACCTGGGCTTCCATACCACCTCAGCAGTGCCACAGACTGATTGACTGAATGCCACACCGCGTTGCTGCAGTAATTCAGGCAAAAGGAGCCACAACTAAGACTCCGTTTACACGGAGAGAAAACGCATATATTTTCATGCGGTTTGGCCTTTCATTTACACAAGGTTTTATCACGGAAAACAATCCTTTCTAAAGATTGTGAGCAGTGGTCTGTGCAACAGTGAAGTTGTGTACTTGTAAAGTGCAGTGTTGACAACTTAGTGACTTTTTTGCTAGATCTGGCATCTTTCCAAACCCTCCTGGCGTCTTTTAATGTCCAAAGCGACTAGCGACAAATCTATCGACTATTAACGGTGTTATTGGAGATTTGCTGGTGTTTTGGAGACTCAGATGTGAAAGCACGGATAGTTTTGCAGTACCTGAATCTGACGATCTACCGACGATCAGCGGATGCTGCCGCAAGCTCCTCCGCCGTAAGAAGCTCCTCCGCCGTTCCAAAGCATCCACAGGCGGTCAGTCTCACAATAGAGGGTTTTCATAACCCGGATGCGCAGCCATTGTGGAGGTATTAAACTGAATGGAGTACAACCAAATAACGTATATTATATATATATAGCTCCCAAAGTCACTAAACAGGAAGTGTGTGAAAGGGTCATATCACAACATATGACCAAGGTCAACACACAACACACCAGTACGTGGAGGTAGGTAGCATGGAGGGGTGGATAGGAGGGTGTAGTCACACACAGCCGGGCCACTCACCAGAGGTCATGGTGTGGCTCTCACCAGAGGTCATGGTGTGGCTCTTACAGACCGGCTTCTGTTTGGGGCCATCCTGGAGATCTAAAGAGAGAAATACATGCCACTTTAGTCAGGCCTAGCTGTAAGTGTGTGTGTGATGTGAGGTGTTTGTCTGTGTGTGCGTATACTGTATGTGTTGGGATGTGTGCATGCACGTGTGTGTATTGAAGCAGGCTGGTGTGGTGTGGGTATGTGTGACTAACCCTGTGTGCGTTTGTGTGACTGACCCAGCGCAGTGTGCGTGCCTGGCAGGGCCACACCCCAGGTCTGTGCAGTGTTGCTAATTTGTCGGTGTGGCTGGGCGTTCCAATGCACGTTGTCCTTCCTTCATGGAGGTCTAACACATCCAGCCCAAACCTACTTGCCACGCTACGTGAGATATAATTTGCCTCAACGATGTCCTCGCGCAGCGTCGAGGTCAGGGTTCAATATGACCATGCCAAGGAAGAGCCAGGAAGATTATGTTCAATATGACCCTTTATTTAATTCATAATCAGAATTTGGTTTATAGTCCCAGATGCAAGAGTTGACCACACCGGATGTCCTCCAGAACGCTCTCCACGTACTCTGAGAAGATTCGGGTGATGAAATTGAATCTGATCTGGGGGTTGTCTGATCTATACTCCCGCACCTCCCTATACCCTGTGGAGTTGGTCATTTTGGCATGTTGACCCCACTCCAGCAGGCAGTCCTTTTCAAAGACCATCTCCCCCTTTCAAGAAGAAGGTAGTTGAGGAGGAATATTTACAAAAATGTGAGGAGTGTTTTGTGAGATTGTAATTACATTGGTCTAAGAGCTGTAGAACTATCTTTCCAGCATCAAATATAAACGGCATATGTCTGAATTCACCTTTGTCTTTAACTGGACTTCAGTTGTTAGGCTGTCCTTTTGCAACAGGACTACTAAGTCCTTGTACACAGACCGCTGTACTGAAAAGGAAGCAATTTGCTTAAATCAAAAACACTTGCACCATTAGGCTGTTTCATATCCTTCTCACAAAAACTTGCTTGCAACTGCCTGTCAGGAAATTAATTTGATGACTCATATCAACTGACATCTGAGGTTTTATTGAAGCACAATGGCAGGGTTGGCAACTTTAAAAAAAAACTTGGAGATTTGGTGGGGGCACGGCTGTTCGCGCGTCTAAACTCCTCAAAGATAGTTCGGAAATGTTATTTTGTTTGTTTATTCCCCCCAATTGGTATTGTATTTATTGGGTGTGCATTGCCTTAGGTGAGAAGCACAACCATTGTTACGTTGATGCCTGGAGTTTTTTTCCTGGTTCCTCTTGTCCTCCGCCTCCTTGGCTTGACGAATCAGAGACATCTTGAGACCCGTGGCATAGCCGTAGGAAAGTGGAAATCGGCGGTAACCACCGTGTCCTGCCAAGTCCTGAAACCAGCGCCTGCCCAGTGCTCCCGCTCGCTGTCCGAGTATGCCTCCACTCGCCCCGGTGGATCATGAGCTGTCCTGTCTGAAGTTTGAGCTCCGCTCCATTGAGACCCTCCTGGATGATGTCCTCCAGCGTCAATCCTTGCTCCTCGCCCGGGTGGAAGCGCTACAGCAGGATGTTCCCAGATCGGCCAATGCTGTCCACCGCACATCGGATACCCCTCTTCCCCCCTGGTCAAACGTTGCTAAGAAGGGGAGGCGGGTCTCTCTCCCCTTGTTTTTCCCCTGGCATGGATAAATGTGATGACGATCCCATCCCGTTGTCAAACTCCTTCACTCCCCTGGAGAAGTTAGCTGAGCTACCGGCTACTTCCTCAAGCACCGCTTCGGAGCAGCCAATCCCTCCAAACTCCCGATGCAAAAAGCGTTGCACCCCTCCATCCAGCCCGCTGATGTCCCAGGACAAACGTCAAAGGTGCTCATCCCCTTCATCTGCATCCTTCTCAGAAAACTGGCCTCCTCTCCCAGCCCCTCAGCGACCTTTCCCTCTAGCACGCTCCACCCGACGCTCAATGATGACGTCATCTGCGCAGGTGACGTTAATCCCTCTTCTACTGCTCTGCATAACTCTGGCCCCTCCCATGTCTCCCTGCATTCTAAACTGTCATTCTATGACAATGGCTGTAAGAATCAGCCTCCTGAAATTCTCATATTTGGTGACTCTATCATCAGAAATGTATGTCTCCCTGGCGCCATCACTTACTGTCTCTCCGGTGGGATCACTACTGACTTTATAGAGCTGATACCTGTCTTCATTGATCTCTATCCGTCTGTTCACACTGTTCTGTTGCACACGGGCACAAATGACGTCATGGCCAGGCGCTCCCTCAAACTCTACCATGACCTTGAGTCATTGATTCTCACTGTTGAAAGCCTTGGTAAAAGATGTGTTCTCTCACATGGATGCAAAACTTCACCACTGCAGCAGGCCATGGTTTTATTAGCAATTTCGACTATTTTTGGACTGAGCGTGACCTCTTTAAAGCTGATGGTCTGCATTTGAACAGGAAGGGGTCCGAAAGATTAACAAAGAATTTCATTAACTTCATTGCGTTTAGCCTGAAATGATGTTTTCCCCAGCATGACCCTGCCCTGCTCTTGTTGTCTTCCTGTCACAACACTATCTCTGACAGTGCGGGTCCTGCTGTCATCTCTAGTATGGGCGCTGTCCCGGCATTCAGCCCCCTTACTCCACCTTGTTCTTCTGTGGCTGTAATACCTATAGCTCATCCCCTGACCCATTTCCCTATGTTAATTTCTGCCCCTATTCGCTTTCATATTCCTATTAGAGTTACTGATAGGCGTGATACAAAACGTTCTCTCTGCCCTCATAGCATCGACCCTGATCCTACAAAAGTTACTCGCTCCAGCCCTCATAGAAGGATGAGTTCTAATCTAATTAACATTAAAACAGTTCCTGTCCCTCTCGCTCCTCTCCCTGTTGACCTTAGGTGTGATTTACTTAACATAAGGTCACTATCTAGTAAGCTAAATTCACCACAATTTCTTAAATCAAGAAAGGGCTTGGGTTTTATACATTTAAATATTAGAAGTTTATTACAGCATGATAAATTAGACCACGTAAAGATTTTAGTGTCCCAGGCAGATCCAGATGTTTTGATTCTGACTGAATCCTGGTTAAAGAAGAGTACAGATGACTCTATTGTTACAATAAATGATTATAACTTATTCAGAATAGACAGAAGCACTAGGGGTGGGGGAGTAGCTGTATATGTTAAATCCTGTTATTCTGTAACACTTTTACATGCTGTCTCTGTTCCAAATTGCTTTGAATTTATCGCGCTAGAATTATCTTTATCGTCAAATGATTGTTTTGTTGTAATTGGTGTGTATAGGCCCCCCTTCAACTGAAACTAGCTCCTTAAACGATCTAGCACATATGCTCTCCAGTTATGGAAATAGAGAGGTAATTGTGATGGGTGATTTTAACGTTGACTGGCTCTCTGGTGCCTCTGAATCTTTCAAAGAAATCTGTAGCAACATTAATCTTACACAATTAATAACTGAGCCCACAAGACCTAATCTAAAAAACCCAGCAAAATCAACTTTAATTGATTTAATCCTATCAAATAAAATAAATAAAATAGCCTCAGCTGGTGTTTTTGAGCTTGGGATTAGTGATCACTGCCCAGTGGCCTGTATCAGAAGTATTCATTTAAAAAGATCTCAACCTAAAATCATAATTAAGCGTATTTTAAAGGTTTTAATGAGCAAGCCTTTTTAAGTGATCTCTATCATAGTGACATTCAACTGACTACGCAAATTTCGGATGTTGAGTTAGCCTTAGACCATTTCATCAATACTTTCACCTCAATTATAAACAAGCATGCGCCCCTAAAAAAACAGAGTAAAAAATAGATCAACCCCTGGTTTACAAGTGAACTGTCTGATTTATTTCCGAGAGAAATAAAGCATGGTCTGTAGCTAGACGCTCTGGACATAATATCAATTGGACAATTTTTAGACACCTTAGGAATAGTGCACAGCCATGGTCAGGAAAGCCAAATCTGAATACTACCTTGAATTAATGTTATTCCTTTACATAAAGGTGGTGACAAGAACAATCTTAATAACTACAGGCCCATTTCCAAACTCCCATGCCTCGCAAAAATTCTAGAATCACTTATTAATAATCAGTTAAAAACATTTCTAACTAGTGCTTCCATTTTGAGCCCATTCCAATCTGGTTTTAGGGCAGGCCACAGTACTGTCTCTGCTGTGACTTTGGTTGCAGACAACATTGTTACAGCTTTAGACACGAAAAAGCACTGTGCAGCACTTTTTATTGATCTGTCAAAAGCCTTTGATACTGTTGACCACCATTTGCTTTTACAGAGGCTGCATGACATTGGCTTTGATCAGTCTGCATGTAGCTGGTTTAGGGACTATCTCTCTGATAGACAGCAGTCAGTTAAACTGGGAAGATACCAGTCTGAGTTTTAACTGTTACAAATGGTGTCCCACAGGGCTCAATTTTAGGTCCAGTTCTTTTCACAATTTATATAAATAACATTGTTTCATCGCTTAAAAACTGTCACGCCCATCTATACGCTGACGATACAGTACTGTACTGCATTTCCGATTCGGTGCCACTAATCTATTGAGAACCTACAAAGCTCTTTTAACACCCTGCAGGACTGTCTAGTGGACCTCAGGCTTGTTCTTAATACAGACAAAACCAAATATATGTGTTTCTCCAGAGCAAAAACTACACATTTTAATGATTTTAATTTGTATACAAAGAATGGATTTTTAATTGAAAGAGTCACAGAGTATAAATATCTCGGCATCTGGTTAGATGATAAACTCACTTTTCATTTTCATATAAATATCTTGTTTGTCGACTACGACAAAAAATTGGCTATTTTTATAGGAATAAAACCACCTTCCCCTTATTTAGTAGGAAAAGGATTATTGAGGCAGTTTTCATGTCTGTCCTTGATTACGGTGATGTGGTCTACCGGCATGCATCACATTCATGCCTTAAACTCCTGGACTCTGTTTTTCACTCTGCTTTAAGGTTCATTACAGGAGATGCTTATGACACACACCATTGTCTCTTATATGAAAAGGTGGGTGGTCCTCCCTTAAAGAGAGACGTGACACACATTGGCACATTTTTATTTACAAAGCCTTGACTGGGAAGCTTCCTCGTTATTTAACAGAAATGCTGCACATTTCAGATGGGCTTTATCAGACCCGCTCCACTGACATGCTTATGCTTTATGTCCCACAAACCCGGTCTGAGCTGGGAAAGACAGCTTTTAGCTTCGGTGCCCCCCGACTCTGGAACAACTTACAGCTAAAAATTAAACTAAATACATTCATATCCTTTGGCCAATTTAAACAGACTATCTTGGATCTGCCAAACTCTACTTGTAACTGTTTTAATTAGACTATATTTTACTTTGTTGTTTGTTTTCTCTTCTCTTCACTTGTTGTGTATTTGATGTATTGCACTGATATTTT
>CAEFZP010003717.1:0-130721 GCA_903064625.1 Mallotus villosus
TTTTACGGGTCGTTCTCTATGTAGTCCAAATATTGACCGAGTTTTAGGGGTGGGAAAATAAACAATAATATAATAAATATATATGTGAGATTACAAAGGATGGCCACGTCATCGTGGCACACCCAACTAAGCTTGCGCGTCTTCCCTTGTGTGGCTGTCCACTAGGTGGCAGTATTTCCCCCATTTATAACTACTAAAGCTACTGACTTTAGCATTTCCTAGAGAAGGCAGAACACTGTGGGTTCCGAGAACCGGACCATGGCAGAAAGTAAGAAGAAATGGTCCGATGTAAAATTTGAAAGTAAGAAACGAGTGGTGGCGCATGGTAACAGCATGGCATCTATTCACCTTATTCCGGAAGTCGCGATGGGCGCGGCCATCCGCGTATTCTCATTTCCTGTTTGTATACTTTCCGCTTAAAACAGTACTATAAGAGAACGTCTTAAACAAGCTTTGGTACACATTTAAGGCTAATAAAAAAGCCCAGCGTCAACTGTGCAGTTAGTGGCTGCCATAACAACTGGAGAAAACAAATCAGACCCTGTCTTTTGATTGTTTTGACCATGGGAAGAAGAGGTCCGAGAGCATCTAAATGTAATGTAAAGCTTTTGAAACAACGCAGCAATCAAATTAGTTAATAGATGCGTCTTTCTAATTGCCATTAGATACGAGGGAAGATTACTAGTGCACTCAGTTTTAACACGTTGAATAAAGCTTCTACCAAAGACCCTCGATGAAAAAGTTGTTACTATTTTATTATTACAGCACAATTTGTGTAATTTGTCACTCATACATTTGCAGTTTATGGCTAATAGCAAGCTTAAGATTTCAAACAAGGTATAGCAAATGTGCCCTGCAGTGAAATCGTTAGAAGATCTTATGTTTGTGGCTAATGTAACGCCTACTTATAGCAGCAAAGCAGAGCAGCGATCGGACCGGCAAACGAATTAATTAATTAATACATTTTATTTATATAGCGCTTTTCAAGTCACTCAAAGTCGCTTTACAGAGTCCAGTGTTCATTCAGACACAGACACACCGGTGGTGGTAAGCTACAATTGTAGCCACAGCTGCCCTGGGGCAGACTGACGGAAGCGAGGCTGCCAATCAGCGCCATACGGCCCCTCCGACCACCACCAACATTCATTCAACCAGCATTCAATCACATTTATACATGATGCATGTCTTTATGATGGTGGGGGAAACCGGAGTACCCGGAGGAAACCCACGCAGGCACGGGGAGAACATGTAAACTCCACACAGAAAGGACCTGGAGCGACCGGGGTTCGAACCAGGGACCTTCTTGCTGTGAGGCGACAGTGCTAACCACTGCGCCACCGTGCTTTATATAATTATATAAACACTTAAAAGTCGTTTTTAAGCCATCCAGTGAAAGGGTGTATTGGTGACTTGTTGTAGCACACGAACATAGCACAACTGGCACAAATCCACCAACCTTATATAATGTTTTAGCAGCGGGACTTTTTGGCAGTTCTCCATTGAATTGAATGATATCCCCGGCAAACAGGAAGTTCGAATACAACGGAACTAAAAAAGGTGGGCGGAGCGGAATAAGGTGAATAGGGTTAGCGCGACATGCATTTCCTGAGTGATTTTGTCCTTCGTTTGACACCCTCAAATTTAACAGAAGTTATTAAGTGGTGGCGGATTAAACAGTAGCCTATATATCATTTCCCGTTTTGGCATTTTGATGTGATCATCCACATTATTGATCAAACTGTAATTAAGTTTTTTGAATAGTCAACGTCATAGAAGTATGACAGTAACTGTAGTGGAAACTTTATTTTGTAATGTTTGGTGAGTTTCGGCACTTTTCAGTTAGAATTTGCCATGTTACAGAGCCAGACAAGACTTTCCGGACAGCCCGCACATTCTTACGTCAAGTACATTTTTATACATCACAAAGTGTGCGTGGAAACCAGCGTACGCAAGCTTTTTGTGCGTACGCAAGCTTTATAAATGAGGCCCCTGGGCATTGTACACAACCGGCCCACGGGCTGTCCCAATCTGGCCCGAGTGAGGTAAATCAAACATTAAAAATAAATAAATGTGTTGAGCGGTAGTAAATATGTAGTCCTGAAAGACTACAGTAGCCTAATCAGGTGATATACATATGTGCGCTTGCGCAACCGACAGGAGTTAGCTGTTGGTTAGCCCTCGAAAATTTAAAACGAAAGGTTGATGCAGAATGTAGAGTTTTTAACAAGACATGTCTGTCTGCCGCAGGGCATGCTGAAAACCAAGAGCGCCGACCGTTGCGAATACAACATAAAAACTATGTTTTCCATTAACGATTAGTTTGAACCATTGACTGTAAAAACAAGGTTTGAACCCATCCACCACCAATGGCCTCATTCAGATCAGTACAGAGGGGCGCTCCCTGGAAATGTTTGATGGCTCTAAATGTGCTTATCAAGACGCCCACTGATGTATGTTGTATGTCCGTTCACCTCACAAGATGGCGCCCAAACAAAACGGTTTGCCATTTACCCAGGATTCAACGCGGCGTGGCGTCAACTTTGCATTCTCTATACCCAATAACCATAACCTCATAGACGATACTTTAACATTTGTTAATAGTCATTTTCCTCACCAGGTAAAGTAATAACATAATGATACATTCACAAAGCATTGGCTAATTATTAATTTAAACTGTTACTTAGGCTATTATATTTTCAGATAGACAACATTTTAATAAACTAAGAGTTAGAATCCTGCATTACACTCAAAATAGCTTTTTGACAAATTGATGACTGCCATGCAGTTTGCAAAATATTTCGAATATGTCGAGCCAGACAGGCAACGGCTCCTAGACAATGAAGTCTACTCAGAGGTTTAGATCAAATCTTCCGTAGGTCATGCCCTGGACCAATTTATGACGGTGAATTCCTTGAATGTTAACGTTCCACTATCCCCTAAAGTCAGTATTAACTGGAAAGGATTGAAAGCTTACGGAGAAGAATTTAGCCGATTTCACTACACAACACTATCCTATTTCATTAATAAATAATTATATGAATTAATAATGCTAATTATATGCAGTGTAGTGCAGAATTGAGTTCAGTGCAGTTCTCTATAGTACAATAGTGTCGTTTTAGTACCTATTCTATACTAATGTAATGTCGAGTTGTTTAGTCCTGTCTATTCAAATTTAACTTAGCACTGATTGCTGTCTGTTGCAGTATAAAGTATGTTTATACTGTCTGAATATCACTTATTTGGATATGTTGAAAAAAGAAGGAAACATTTAAGAGATTTGGAAAGTAGCCTGACAGCCTGCAGGGATGAGATGAACTCATAGCCCCTGAACAAGAGGAAAGAACTAGGGAACATCATGACAGGGCAACGGATGTCAGTAACAAAAGTGAGGGAAGATAAAGTGGCTTTGGTTTTCAGGTTTATGGAAACTTACTGTTTGCACTAAGTCTTTGAGAGGCCCAAGGTTTAGACAAGCGCACCATTCTCCTCGCAGACCTCATAGTTTTCAAATACATTGAGTTGTGTTCTCAATAATCCACAGGAGATTAGATTTCAAAGGAAAACATTGCTAAACAATAACAAAAGGCATAAGTGCCAACATTCCCATTAACACTTCAGTACTAAGTTAAGTAACTCGAACAACCCAGTAAAAAATATGTTGGAGATTTACAGTATTGTGTTGTTGTTTGAAGGAAATGTATCCAAAGGGACCAAATAGACACTGTTCATATTGTTTCAGTGTTCCCATATAGGCCTACACTAAACTATAGTATGCATTGAACTATCTCTATATGACTAAGACAATCAATTCTCAAAGTGTCTACCCAGACATTATATTCATAGTTGTGACTTCTTTCTGAGAAGTGTGAAGATACTTGATCCCCTTATGCCAAATCAATGCTCTTGTTAAAGTTTATTTGAAGAAGAAATGTTTATTTATCAAGCAGTGATAACACGTCTAGGGAGCGTTCAACTCTATTGATCTCTGTTGTCTGATCTTATGTGAGATCAGAGCAAATAATGTCGCTATTTTTGATGCATTTATTGGTTCAACAGTTCATTTTCAAATTCGTAGCAGCATGAAGTCTTGTTTATTTGCGACCAGAGAGACCCAGCAAGTAGCCAGCCCCATCTACACTTCACTATCTTAAAAATATCTGTCAAAGAGACACCGATTTGTTTGTTATCACAGAGGAAATTACAAAACAACGGAAGCATGACACGACTCACCTTTTTTCCTTTGAAAATATGGCGCAGAGTGAGTTTAGACTGTTCTGGGGAAGGAGGCCCGGGGCTGTTGAGTCAGAATCACCTAAGGAACTAATGCTAAGGGGTTGAGACAAGGTTTATGCGTGTGTGCGCGCATGTTTGTGTGCGCGTGTGTCTGTCAGTCTGTCGACCTTATTTCTTTCTTTATTAAATAGTTATTAAATTCCCTTAAAACAATGTACGAATATCTGCTGTTGTTAAAAATGTTTGAGAGGTGATCGGATTGTCTTTAAAAGTGAGATGGTAATGGGTCAGAGAGAAAGCTCAATGCTTTCCATATGCTGTTTACACAGGGAGAGTCTGGCAGGGACCAAGAGAAGAACAGGTTCCATGCCTGTCTGATAATCCAACACAAACACAAATGTAAAGTTAAGTCTACTTAACTTATCATGGATTTTACAATAACTAATAACAATATAATATTTAGTACATATAAAGCAAAAAACAATTACTCTGGTTCTGAAAGCTTTGTTCAGATTGACCCCTTTAAAGGTTTGTTTACCAATAACAGAAAAATGCACTTAATAACAACAGAAAACATCATGGCGGGAAACATTAACTTGAACCCATCATCAAATTGTATCTGTTCTTTAATTTGTCCCCTGGGCATAATGAAAGATTAGAGAAGCCCAGAAAATGTGTTTACAGACTTTATGATTCAGAAAACTACTCTAAGCTAGAAGTGATCTAGTAATATTTCAATATTTTATGAAGCAGTCTCATTTAATTATTTCAGTATCAAATACTGTTAATGTTAAAAACCTGATACATTCGACAAATCCAACACTGAGATCTCAGATTACACTAGGGAACATATAACCTACATCCCTCACAACCATTCTAATTTGTTTCCATCCCTCCTTTTATTTGAATCTTAGGTCCAACCTTGGGGGAGCCCAAACCCAAACAATGTGACACTCAGAGGTTGCTTGTGTCCTTCCCAGTGCTTATCTCTAACTCCGGGGAGCATTTCCTGTTTGTGTAAAAGATTTGTTGACTTAGACATATCAGTTCATTCACCCTGATTAACGGGAGTGTGGTGGTTGCAAAGTTCTATGCCCTTGAGGTCAACGGTTTCCTTGACGTTCAAGAGTATGGTCCATTAGGAAACGTCAAACCCCTTTCCTCTCCCCTGCCTCTGCCTGCTCACTTCCTACTTTGCTCTGCCAACATATTGCCCCATAGCCTCACTTTACTGTAAGTCTTGCCGTTCTATAATACACCATGATCAAATAATAGAGAATCTTTGAAAACTCTTAGCATGGTAAAGCCTGTGAAATGGTCTGAAATCCATTTGATCCATGATTATTAGAATGTTATCTGCCAATGGATCAACATGTTACCTACTTTTTTTTTACAAAAGCCTTGCAGCCCCTAATGCAACAACAGTTAAGCAACAAACATTGTCTCTCATTCTGTGTGTGAGGGATGTGAGAAATATTTTCAGAGCCTTGATTATGCCAGAGGGATGATACCTTGGAGTTGTCCTTGACACTTACCAGCACACAGAGAAAATAAATAGCCCAGTCAAAGTCATAGTACAGGACTCCCCAATGGACCATTATCAGGCTGATATATGATGTTCTTTAAGGTTAAGACTTTTACAATTTGTGAGGGGAACTGTGTAGGTAGATATGTTGATACAAATGAGAGGAGAGTGAAAAGCTATCTTTTATGGCTTCGCGTAAAGGCCCCGTCACACCATAACGTCCTGGTCAACTTTTTCTGGACACTCTAATCGTTCAATTTCGAGCTTTCTAGGGCGAGGTGCACACATCAGGAGTGTCTGGGTTTTTTTAAACGGAGAAGCATATATCGGCCTTAAAGGGGTTATTGACTGTTTTTTTTGTTGTATTTTACACTGTTCCTTAAGGTCTCCGAATAGGGTATGTAACATTGGTTTGGCTGAAAATGGCCCGGGAGCTGTCCTGCCCCTCTTACATCCAGTATTTTTTTCCCGGGAAAAAACGCTAGCTTTTTCCCTTATGCTAATGTAGCCGATGTGTATCGGTGAAACTCACTCCTCAGGTTTGTAATGAGCCACCCGCGTCGTTGAAGAGCTGGCTTTTCTTTGGCGTACTTGGTAGTGGTGGCGCTTGGGAAGCCCGAGGTGGCGAGTTCGACTCCCGGTGGGAGCGATCTCCCCAGTGTGGGAGTGAACAGTGCCAGATACCTCTGACGGAACTTGCAAGACCACGTTCGTTACATACCCGTTACACTCATTGGTATTTAGATGAGCTGTGCGCTGATTGGTTGGTTTACAACGAGCGAAGCTGCGGAGCAAAGATGGCCAACAGCACTCACTGAAACAAGAAGGTGGAGACTTGAAATAAAAATGTACAAATAAATCTATTGTGTCTACATAACACTGTTTTCAACAGATTGACTAGATATCATTTGAAATGATGACGGTAGTTTCCACTTCTGTTGTCGAAGCAAACAGAATCGCTTTAGGTGGGTAACGTTAGCACTACAGCTTAGCAAACAAACTATCGTGATTCAACACAGCTTCAGTTAGCTCTAGCTATCTTGCTGAAAAATAGATCTGGACAAACATGCATCTGAATTGTAGATTTACTTAACAACACGGGTTATTTATTTGAATGAAATATAGTCAGGAACATGAAATAACGTAAGTCCCATTGCCAATAAACTAGGATAAATCCTAACACATTCATGCTCTTGCGTTAGCAAGCTAAACTGGTTTACATGCCTACAGTATAGGTGTTTTTCGCTATCTAGCTGTTCTTACTTTCCTTGCAAATCACCGTCAATGAAAAGCAGATGAGCTTGAGTCTAGTTAACATTGACTAGACGGGTATGGCTGATGTTTGTTTATACCGTAGCATAGAAGATCTCTGTGCAGTTGCGCAAACCATTTCACCAAGGACGGTTTTGAAAACCTGGCTGGGACAATGTAAAGCAGGATTTGCTATGAAGCGGTTGCTGAAAAGAGGTGCGTTCCGACCTTAGTTATGTTCATCACAACCGCAAGCTGTAGTATCCTGTATCTAGCACAGCCTTTCTCCGGTTATTTAGAATAGATAATCTAGACAGGCGTCAGCAAAAGGCTAGACTGCTTTCGTTTTCTGGCTATTTTTTTGGAAGCTTCCCTTCTAAAGTCGACTACAGCAATATGTTGATGAGTGAGAGTGTGACTAACGTGTGAATAACGACAGAGTAGCGTTTTGCTGGCGTGTGGGTTTTATGGTCTAACGGGTTTAAAACACTGGAAAATCAGTGGATTCAGTTGTTCTGAACAGCAAACATCATGCCGCCTAGACTACATAAGGGTGCGAGGGGGGCTTCTGCTACTAGCGAGTGAGTTGGTCACTACAGAGCAAACGATGAATAACAACCAAGTAACGCTAGGGTAACGACTGACTAACGATAGCCAAACGCTGGGCAATGTTAGTCAAACGTTCCACAAACGTTCTTCAGCGTTATCCAGCGCTTAAAATTAAACGTTGAAGAACGCTGGTCTCCATGAGAACTTTCTCGTTCTCCGCCTATCAACGACGATTACCGATTATTACCAGCGTCACCAGCGTCCACGCAACGCTCTTCTGGCGATATACCAGCACTCTATATTATGTCTATGCCAGCACTATACCATCGACCATGGAAGATTACCAACGTTTCCTCTAACGTCATAGAACGTCGACCAGAACGTTATGGTGTGACGGGGCCTTTAGATTGTTGATTATTGATGTTAATTTAATTAATAATAAAGCATGAATATTCTAGATTCAGATATGCCTCTAGTCCAGAAGTTAAAGGTCCTTCTGGTGTATTAGACTATATGTCTGGGTAATTGGGGTACAGCAAAACTGTTCTTTGTTAATGATCATATGTTTTGATGATGACAGATTCAAACACTGAAACAGGCTTAGATTTATAAATGTGCTATCAAATATTAGAAGATAGGTGTTCAACATACCCCTCTTTCCCTTTTCTCTATTTACCAATAAACCCAGCACTGCTAATCCCTCCCCAAGCCTAACAGTAACATATTTTACAAACCAGGTGGATGGTTTTGCTAACATTTGAAGTATGTATGTAAAGTTAGTGCTATTAGCTCTACAGTACCTCTCACCTTTTGCACAAAGTGCTCTATTGTGATGGTCATTATTAAGTATGATCATATTGTTGTGCTAGTGCTAATACACGACTAATTGTATTGAGTGATTTTGTTTGCTGTGGCTCTGCTCATTATTTTCAAGGGGTGAGAAAGTCCTAAGAAAAAAGCATCATTAAAGGCAGGATAGGTAAGTTTAGCAAACCTAGCAAATATAGCTCAAATTTTGAAGAATTCATACAAAATATCCCACCCCCTCCCATAAAAGCCACTCCTCCAAAACACATGAACGCGTTGCCTGACTATTGCCGGGAGGAAGGTAGACAGACAAGTAGCCTGTCCAATCATTGCATTCGGTCCAAATGCCATCCAATCATTAATGCCGACCTTGATGATTGGTCGTGTTTATTACAATCCTGCAACACCCACAGATACCAGATTGATTTCATTTTACTGTCAAACCTTTATATGTAGTGGTTGCTATCAGGATGTGATAGTCTATTTCATCCACTATGACAAAAGGGCTTCTCAACAACATTATCCGCCCTGCCTTTAAGTTAAAATGCACAATTAAAAAAGACCTGAATACATATGAAAACAGAATGCACGTTTTGTTCTGTTGTTTATGGGTGAATCTCTAACAACTTGAGAGTGAACCACACCTGTCTAAACGTAGTCACCATGTTGGATAGCATGGAACATACCATGTTTCAGAAAATGTGTTGGCCTTGAATGAGGATGAGCATATGTCTTTAACCAACAATAACTTTTATGCCATAAAGCTATCAAGCCCATTTAATGAATAAAGCTTACATAGTAATTATTTACCAAGTCTCATGCTACAAATGTTAGTATCATTAGCTGAGATAGGATCAACCATCTGTGATTAATTTATTCCTGGATGGATGATGTTTTAGTGACTAGTAAGCTAGAGCATTAATGCAATGTGCTGGCCCTGGCTTAAAGGTTCATCAAAATGTGATTATCACAGGACAACATTTCATCCCAAAACATTCATTTCTCACAGCACTCGATTGGAAACCAGGAAATTTGTTTTGGTTCCATGTTTGTCGAAAGCTTCAGAATAAATCAATGTCCTTGTATTGGGTATGGAAATAACATCCTGTATCCATTTTTAAGGAGACGGATAGATCTGATGCAGATTGAGTTTTTTTCACCTCCATTGGGATTTTAGATGGTTGGTATGTATTGTTTGTGAAGTTAAAATTGTCTCAGTTATTGATGGGTAAAATTTCCTTTGAACATTGAGAGGGGCAATCACCTTAGTAGGCTGGTCCAAACAATATTTTTAAGGTAACTGAAGTATTTAGTGAACCATGCCAAGAACTCTGTCCAGAGGTGTGAATGACAGTGTTACAATCCCTTTTTGTATGTGATGTCCTCCTTTCTCTGCACTCTCCTTTTGGTGATGATCAAAAGGGGGTATGTGTTAGGGTGGACATGGAAAGGAATGTACATGTTGGAACCAAGATAGTGACTCAGCACCAGTGACATACAACCTAGGTTGACCTCTGCAGTCTCCAAGCTAGGTGGATGTGACCAGGGCTTTGTAAAAAGTGACAGTCCTTCAATGAAACATCACACCCAACTGGGGCAAAACCTAACAAACTTGGCTGTCCACTTAGTGCTCTGATTATTTTTCATTTTCTTTTCTCACTTGCTTTGGGTGTCAGGTGACAGATCTCTCTTGGCTGTGGACATTGTGGACACTGAAAGCGAAGGGAGTTCAAGGGATGACAGTCTGTCAGTCTCATCTGTCATCATCTAACTCAAAGGTGGATCAGATAAACCGTGTTAGTCTGAAGATTTTCTGTTGTAATCTGTCCCTATCAAGATTAAATAGAAAAATTGTGTAGCAATGAGGACAATTACATTTTTTATAGAGCACGGTCAGATTGAATTGATTTAGGTTCCTTTCTTTTTTATATCCAATAACTTTAATCATACTGGTCTGATTGAATCACAGCATTGACTGAATTCTTCTTGACTTAATTGCGGCTCATGGAAGAATAATCTTTCCCCTGAAAATTATCTGACATGGTCCTCCCTCATGTGCATTTGAATCAAAATGGTGTGTTTCCTGTGTTAACACTTCCGTTTAAATAATATTCAAACTTATCAGTAATTACTAGTTAGTAAAATAGAACACTCTGAGAAGTTTAGTGTTGGGAAGAGGTGGCAAGCACACATATGTAATAAATCCCTTTCCGCTTCCACTGTCGGCCCCATCCAAGCCAAGAACATGACAAAGGCATAGCTATAAATAGTGTTTCAGCTTGTTTGAATATGAGCCTGGTTATTTTTCTCACAGTCAAGAGGAAGGTTTAGGACAAGTGAGTTACCACACCCCAGTCCACTACCAGAGAGAGAGAGAGTTGAGGAATAGAGAATGCTAAAGGGGAGGGCTGGTTGTTTGACCAGTATGGGGGTTGGTAGGGGGGCGGGGGGTCTGTGTCCTGTGTATGCGTCTGTTTACAACAGTTTCTATTGTGTGTGTGTGTTTGTTTTTGTGGGTGAGTGCTGGGTTTGTGTGTCAGCAAGTATCACTGCTCATCTTACTCTCCCAGCACAGTCGTATCAGGGGCAGTCATCACTGGCACACTGAGGTGGTCTCTTTCCTCTCACTCCCTCCTATTCCAACATAGTTTCTGCCTTCTGAATCATAACCACAGGTAAGAACTGACTTTTTTTTAAGTATTCTATGTGCTACTATATGATATTGTATATATATTTGGCTTCATGAATGAAATACTTTTTATGTACATGCTTTTTTGTTCTTGAAGTTAGATACTTTGTTTAGCTTTCAACAACAATGCTAAACTGTCATTTGTACTCAAGTAATAACAGGTCAGACTATCAGCTTAATTTAAATAAATTCATGGCAGAATTTCCGTAAATATCTTTCATGTCAAAAGAACTAGCATATTTGTTTCCTTTGTTTTGTTTCTTTTACGCCACCTGTTGGTATGGAGGTCATGTGAAAGTCTTGCATGGTCAGGGAGGGTGTTTCCTGAAGAAATAATCCTGCTGTGTGTCTATGAATGGGAACATCCTGCAGTATGTGAACTATATTACCAGGGGGAAAGAATTGTATACAGTTACATTCATGGAAGAAGACATGGCAGAATCCCAGATCTGTAAAGTGACATGAGTTCACTTCTTGATGAACTCTTGCATTTCTTGACAATCTTCCCTCATGAAGAAGGTTCGGGAATCGGGCTAGTATTCAGAAGTTTACCAGTTCGATTCTCGGCTGTGCAAAATGACGTTGTGTCCTTGGGCAAGGCACTTCACCCTACTTGCCTCAGGCGAAATGTCCCTGTACTTACTGTAAATCGCTCTGGATAAGAGTGTCAGCTTAAAGAAAAATGAATCTTGAGAAATGAATCCCCTTAAGGGACAGTGGGGTATGAAGATTACGGCTTGGTAAAGGTGATACAGATAATTTCATATAAATATATAGACAAATAGCCAACATGCTGCTAATGCTGAGAGATTAATGTAAGGTGGTCTGTCCTTCAACTCTCTGTGATGTAGATACAAGTATGTAGATTAGACAATTAGAGGTTGCTGACAGTGATTGGTCACAGTTTCCCTCCCTCGGCTGACAGTCTTCAGAGTGTGGGATGCTTTTGCATTCCACAGTCAGGACTTTTATGTTATTTATTTAACAATTTCACACCCATTCAGTTCATTGTACATTCTTTTAAAACATTTATGTTAGTTTAAAACTGACTTTTTTTCTGTGTATCTAACATGTTGGGGTGTGGTATGGGACATGCATAGGGTGATGTGTAAAGTGTAATGAAATTGCCTTCATAACAGAAAATGTGAAATTGATCCATGTCATCATAATGACAATGCCTGTCTGGTTTTACAGAGCCGGAAATAACAGTGCACTTTCAAGGCGAAAACATTTTTCTAACAAGCTACATAAAGCTTTGTTCTCTAAACAGAAATACATATTGTCATACCAATATAATTCTGGCAGAGTTTCTCTCAGACAAATGAGCTATCTAATTGAGCTATAAGTTATCAATTTTGTCGATGTTCAAAAGTAGGGGAACATTTGAGAAAAAGGGAAAGCATAACGGTTGTAGGTTTACAGAGGGGCACTGCTGAGGTACGTTGTCAGTGTTTAAGCAAGATGGATTGTATACAATGGGATATGAATCATTCACTTCATTAGGTGCACAATTTAGCTACTCTACAGTCTACCAGATGGTGGTGCTAATGGCAGACACTTCAGAAGCTCTGGGAAGACTAGTTTTGCTGATGGGAACCTGTTAGTTTAGCTTAGTTTACCTTCAATATATTTTGAGAATGGGATTTCAGAAGACAAGTTGATAGTCATTCATGTTGTTGAGGCTTTTGGGGAGTTAGGGACTAATGTCCTTTTTGTGTAAGTTACTCTTTCTATCCTTCTTCCTTTCTTGCTCCTAATACTCCCTCATAGTAAGGCTGTGTGGGAGGGCTGACAAGCACTGTCAAGTGGTTGTTTGCCTTCCTGTCTGCGGTCACCTAGGCTTTACGACCACCGTTCTGTAATGTGCCTTCCCAACCTCGGCTCATCGGGCAAGGGTGACACAAAGTCATCTGCTGCTTTTGAGTGGCTTCCTGTCTTTGGTCAGCTTCGTTTATTACCAGCTTTCCCTAGCATATAGTAGGATAGACAGTTTATTGTATACAGTATAGAAACCAACTACTTTAGGGAACATAAGATCAGTCCTGTATCGAATGTTTTTGTCATGTGTTGCTCATAGAAATACAGTGGATGTGACCACAGCCAGTCCCTGTGTTGACTTTTCTGAATGTTTTACAACGGTGAAGTTCTAGGTACTTTACTCTATAAAGAGTGCAGAATTCTAAAATGTTTAATATTATTTTATTTTATTATTTTAACAGTTCTCATACTTAATATGAAACTGAAATGCATGAATGCACTGTTGTGCACCTACAGTCATTTACTGTTCATTAACCATTAATTAATCATTAACGAATGAAAACGTTCGAAAAGTGGTGACATCTGTTTCTGTGCTCTATCAAGCTGGGTCTGTATAGGGCTCTCGCAGATATTTAATTATTCTGTTGCCCTTGGCACTCTGACATCCTCTGTTCACAACAAAACCCACATCTGTAACAGATATTGTTTCTTGCTTTTATGCAGGACTGTTTTCTAAAGATTGCACCATAAAGCAAGAGAAAATGTTAGAAGCTTGATGTATAGATAAAATATTTAAAGAAGCTTTAATTGCATGTACAAATAAAATGGCAAAAAGACAGATCTTGTAATGATGGGTTGAAAACCCTAAATGTATGTCACTACTTGTGAATTTTACTTTCTATATGAAGTTATAACTTATTAACCTTCAACTAAGTTGTCAATATGTATGTATTTTAGAGAAAGAAAATACAATTATAAAAATAAGTTTACATTGTGATTTTGTGGCATGTACTGTACATATCATCTCAATTGCTCAATGGAGCAATTGTATGCAATACAGCTGTATTGCATACAATGTTTAGAAATCTAAGGCATTTAAGGATTTGTTTAATGTTGTTTTCAAATATTAAATCACGACCTATCATAAAACAGTCAGCATTTTCTATTTCTTCTCAGTTAAGTAAGTTACTCTTATTCAAATATAAGTGGTTTAGACCTTTTAGTAGCAGAGTTATAGCATTCCTCAAGCTTTTACTCATTAGTTAGCACACGCTAATGATGCACATTTCAAGCTCCGCCATTAAAATAAACACTTTCAAGGAAGGGATTGAATTCATTTTTATCTCCTTTTTACGTTCTGAACTTAATAACAAAGCCCCTGGCAAATTTTCCACAGAGCACAGGTTTGACTTTGTCACAGAGAAGTTTCCACAGAGCTGGTACCCTGCTGTCCTGTTTGTTTAGGTGTGTGCTGATTAGAAATTCCCATGCTGAGTATTTCGGCACAGAGTGTGCTTTGAAACATGACATGTCTTCACAGTAACTCAAGCAACTCTAGCTCTCTCTATCTCTCTCTCTTTTTTTCTACCCTCCCTCCTTCTCTCTACACTACATCCCCAACCATGGTATCTCGGTGTTTAATGGCGTTGTTATCCAGAGCACACACTTTGGCATGCAGTCTTCATTAACACAGGTTGTAACACATAACATAAACACACTCCTTCTGGGTACCAATGGGCCATCCAGATGGACTGGCCATTTGATAAACATTGTACACTTTAACTGTTGCCTTTCATTAGCCAAGAGACGTTTTAAAATCCAGACTGTCTGTGTAATGATGTTTCAAAAGGAGCGTTTATGGAATATTGAATAACATACAACATCTGTTTTTTGATGGCCTCTTGTTTTATTGAAAAAACATAAAGCTTTGGGACGAGATTAATGTGCAGGTCTTTAATGAGCTGGTGTAGGGTAGAGCGCTTTCATGGCTGCTCATGTAGATTAGCGTTTATGGGCCATGTCTGTGGTAATGACTGCCCTTCCACTAGACTGTCTGTGACACTTTTTTGTGTGTATCTTTTATAGGAGTTGCCACAGAGGCCCAGTAATAGACACCTAGACGCATCCTTTTGACGGGGCCCACCAACTCATTTGAGCATCCCAAGACCAGTAAAAAACAAAAAGGGAAAATGGAGAACATAACATGGGGAGCGATGGAAGACATTCAGTTGAACTGCAGCATGTCCGGGAGGCATGATTTTATCTTCACCCTCATCCCTGTTGTCTACGGCTGTAACTTCGTCATTGGCGTTGTGGGAAACAGCATGGTGGTGGCAGTTATCTACCGCTACATGAAGTTGAAGACAGTTGCTAATGTTTTTGTACTCAACCTGGCAATATCTGACCTCACTTTCCTCATGACACTGCCTATGTGGGCCACCTTTACTGCCACAGGCTACCACTGGCCCTTCGGAGGCTTCCTGTGTCAGGCTAGTGCTGGTTTGGTCATATTTAATCTCTACACTAGTATTTTCTTCCTCACTGCCCTCAGTATTGACCGCTACCTCGCCATCGTACACCCAGTGGGCTCTCGTCAACACCGTACAGTAGTCTATGCCCGTATTACCTGTGTACTGATCTGGCTCTTTGCCTTCCTGCTCAGTGTTCCCACGGCTTTAACGCGTGACATCATTCAGATCTCCAACACCACAGCGTGTGGCCGACGTCTCCCAAACGGCCCCACTGCCTCACAAGGACTCAGCCACCTCCTATTGGCCATCAGCCTGATGAAGAGCCTGCTGGGCTTCCTTATCCCCTTCATCATCATCATTACCTGCTACTGCCTGATTGGACGAGCACTGCGTGGGGCAAGGAGCATCCAGAGGAGCACACGCTCACGAGATGACGAAGTGTTGCGGATGCTAGCGGCGGCGGTGCTGGCTTTCTTCCTGTGCTGGGCTCCCCATCAAGTGTTCCACTTTATGGATGTCCTGGCTCAGCTGAAGGTGCTGGAGAACTGCACCACACTAGACATCATCGACACAGCCATGCCCTTCACCATCTGTGTAGCCTACTTGAACAGCTGCGTCAACCCCATCCTCTACAGCTTTGTGGGGAACAACTTCCGGAAGAGTTTGCTACGTTTGCTGCGCTGCACCGCACCCAACACCGGAGCCCACCCCAGCATCACGTCCAAGATGAGTGCCCTCTCTTACCATGCTCCTGAGACACTAAACCTCACAGCCAAGACCAATGAGACCAATATGGCAAATGTGAAATAAGAAAGTTCAGGGAGAGTCTCAGCTGTCCTTTTTCATTCTGCTCATCTACGTTTGTTTTCAGAGAATCATAGAAAATCATTGTTTTTAAAGC
This sequence comes from Mallotus villosus, assembly GCA_903064625.1. Classification (NCBI taxonomy): domain Eukaryota; kingdom Metazoa; phylum Chordata; class Actinopteri; order Osmeriformes; family Salangidae; genus Mallotus; species Mallotus villosus. The sequence continues at coordinate 16,185 of CAEFZP010003717.1, forward strand.
CCCAAATGTATGACCAAGCACTGGAAGAAAATAGCTGTACATTTCTTGAGTTTATGTTTTAACAGAAAGTAATTGACAGAAATACAATAACTTTGGCAGTCTCAGTCCAGACGTCCTACATTACATTATAGTACTTGACTTCAATACAGTTCAATGTAATTTCTGTCTATATTTATACACAACCTGGAACTTGCATGTAAACACAACCTGGAACATACTGCCTGGGAGAAATACCAACTTATTAGAGGATACCTTGTTTGACTTGTCCTCTGTAGAAGTGTGATGTATGTAAAGGGACATTTTTCGGTCTTGTCTGTGAAAATAATGCACTCCACATAATCCCAATGACAAAAGAAGTTTGATTGTCCCAACACCAACTGTCTATATGTTTTGCTGCTTGTGATATCATTATTGCATTGTGGAAAATGTATTTGTAATTCATTAGCAAAAATGGTCAGAGTTGACCTTAAATAAATATTATTTACTAATAAACTGAAGGGCAGTGAATTTAATGACATTTAATTATGATTAAAGAATGTATCTAATTACAGCTGTAAAGGTTATCATGGGTAAAAAGTTTATTTGAAAGGTGTAACAAGGTATGGGTGGAAATAAGTGGCAAAAGGGCAACTTACTTTTTGACTTTTTGCTTACACACACCCCACATAACTGGACCTCAGCTTTATAGTCACAGAGATACATAACTATGTAATTTAGACATTGTTGCAGATATTGATTTTAGTTACATAGTAATTAAACAAACGGTAACAAAGTGTGATTGAAAATACTGCTAATTATATGAGGGTGCACATACTTTTCCCTAGTTTGATGACATATGGAACACTGTAAATATTTGAACCGGCATAAAGATAGGTTCAAGGCCTAGACAGCATGTAACTCAAACACTTGACAATTTTCTGTGTCCGTTTGTCAATATGATGTTTTAAAAAATATTTTGGGATGGTGATGTAAAGTGTTGTTAATATTCCTATTACATGTACAGTTAATGTTTGAAATAAAATATGAGCATAAATAAATACAAATATAAAATACAAAAATACATATACTTAGTCTAGTCATGTCTATTACTGTGTATTCTTATGCATCCATTTCCTGCATTATTGGTTCACAGATAATCTGACTAATTTATTGCCATAGGTAGTGAGTGTAAGATTAGACCCAGAAACCTGTGACTAAGACTCACCCAAGATTCACCCAAGCACTATATTAGTGTTCATTATTATTCAAAGCTACACAAATATAAAACAACAAAAGTTGTGAAACACCTAAATTTAGCAGGTGTAGATATCACTTGGGACACTGATAACACTGCTAAACGTGACATGTAGAACACAATCATTGGATTGGTGGAGAAGAGAGACTCAAAGGGTTATAAGAGCAGTCCATTGGTAAGGTCTGTCACACAGACACCATGAAGGTCCTTCTGCTTTTAGGTTTGGTGGCCGTTGCCTTGGCTGACGTGACTCGCTTCTATGGGTAAAAAAAATCTTCTTTGCTTCAATTAGTCCTTACTTAAAAAGTAACTTCAACTTGACACATTATATACAATACATATATAATGAAAAATCATGTTAAATGGTTGGTTAATGTTAAATTGGTGATTTTGTCTTATCTAAACTATCTACATATTCTAATACTAATCATACAGCAATATGAAATTAGGGAGATTTGTCTTTGTTCTTCCCTCATCAGGGAAAAAGTATTCCGTCTGAAGCCTGTGCTTGACGAACATGTGATTCTCATTAAGGAGCTGGCCAGCAGTATAGAGGTATGAGACCTTGTCTTTTCAGTCTGCGCTTAGCTCAGAAGTGCATTCTCAACCTCTACAGGACTTCAAATTGTTAATTAAAGGTGATGGAATTGGACTGTCATTATAGTGATTTGTTCCATATTCACCCGTGTCTGTGTAACTTCCCAAGCCATGTGTTACCCGATTCACAAAAATGTAATAAGGGTCTCTGACTGAAAAGCTTCATCCGCTAATATTTTCCCTTTTTTTACTGTCAAATACATACATTAATTTGAAGTTTCAAAATGTCAATCTACGACACAAACTTTCCCAGAAGCCATTCCTCAGATCTTTATGCACTGCCAGTAGCTGTTAATTAGTGTTTAAAAACAGTTTTGCTGTTTAAATCTTTGTGTGTGGCGCCATCTGCAGGTTGATTTCTGGAGGCCCGAAAGTGTTGAGTTGGTGACCATTGACATCAATGTGGACATCCATGTCCCTGCTGCTCACACTGACATGGTGTTCACCATGCTGCAGCAGAGTGGCATGGAGCACGAGTATGGCTTATTCATTTACTTACATTTATCTTGATAATAATATAAACATACTTCCCATTTAATGAAGAACTTTTTATACAATTATCTCTTGTTTTAACTATTCATCCACTACATTAGCATTGTAATTCACAAGGAAATAACAAATAATGGTGTTATAAAAGGTGAAGTCAGACTAAAGTGATTGGGATGCCCCATGCGTGCTCTCAGGGTCATGATTGAGGATCTGCAGGCCACCATTGATGCCCAGACGGATAATAAGGACATTTCTCCCAGGAGCCATAGTTACACCAAATATAATACCTTGGACGATGTAAGAAACACAACCACATGCCATGCTATTTCTAATTGCTGTCTCTCTAACGTCCACTGTCCCTTTTTGATATGTAATTATCCTTGCTTGGTTATTCAGGTTGAGGCTTGGATGTCCTCCATCTCCTCTTCCAATCCTGACCTGGTTAGTAAGCAGGTGATCGGAAACAGCTACGAGGGACGTCCCATGACCCTCCTTAAGGTAACCATTACAAGTTGCTCAGGTTTCAGCATTCTATATTTATTCATAGTGATCTACATGATTTTTGAGACTGCAAAAAAACATGCTTACAAAGGAATTTAAAACTATATTGTGTGGAGTTCAATGCATCTTTTATCTAGTGAGATAAAATAAAATAATATATAATATAATATTGGATGCACCAACAACAATCAACAAACAATGAATCTCCCCCAAACCAGATTGGTAAAAAGTCCAGCTCCAGCAAACCCTCTATCTTCCTTGACTGTGGTATCCACGCCAGGGAGTGGATTTCCCCTGCTTTCTGCCAATGGTTTGTTAAGGAGGTGAGATTAGTACGAGTATAATACATTATACATATATAGATATATTTAACAGTTGATAAAAGTGGCAGGTAAGAATTCAATTTTTTTCCTGTGATTTGCAGGCTTTGTCCACATATGGCAGTGACACTCAAATGACGAGCCTGCTCAACCAGATGGATGTCTTTGTTCTTCCCGTATTCAACATTGATGGATATGACTACACTCACAAGAGAGTATGTTTACATTACATTATCTACATTTTCCTGTAAGTGGAGTGTGGAGAAAGGTAGAGACAGACTGCAGTCTGTCTGTTCAGAAACTGGTAGTTTACACTGGTAGTCAAACAATGGGACAGGAAAGCCCTGTCCCAATGTTTGATTTTATAGAATAGCTGAAAACTGCTCAAGCTGCTGCCCCCGCGACCCGACTCCGGATAAGCGGTTGAAGATGATGATGAGAATAGCTGAAAACCTGGATTCCAAATGTTTTACTAATTACGTGTGAAAAAACGACAACAAAATGAATATGACACAGCAAATGATTTATCTTTGTTGTGAGTTTTTATTGAGAAGATGTGTGTGTTTGAACCAACAGGACAGGATGTGGAGGAAGACCCGCTCCAGGTCATCTGGATCCAGCTGTTATGGCGCTGACCCCAACAGGAACTGGAACGCTGGCTGGTGTAGTAAGTAGAAAGAGAAAAAACTCATTAGTCAAAACTCTATGTCTGAGATACAAAAGTAGGTACTTTACAAAGAACTGTCAAAGCATGTAACATGAACCAATGACTCCTAACAACAAAAATTATGTTTTTCTTTAAGTGAGTCCAATAATTTTGTTTTTCCATATTTTCTGGATTATGCTCAGATCACTTTTTTAGATTACCCAAGATCTTTAATTTAAATTCTCACATAAAATGTCAAATTAGCTACTGGAGCGTCCAGCAACCCCTGCAGCGATACCTTCTGCGGCTCCAAGCCCGAGTCTGAGATTGAGGTCAAGAACGTGGCTGATTTCATCCGCAAAAACAAGTCCATCATCAAGGCCTATCTCACCATCCATTCCTACTCTCAACTGCTGCTCTTCCCATACTCCTACACCTTTCAGCTGGCCGAACACCACAGCGAGCTGGTCAGTAACTGGGGAGGCAAAGTAACAGAAGGCACACAACACCATACATACAATCATAAAACACAGGAAAGAAAGTTCACCGATCCTCAGCATATTCTAATTGAAGTACTCCCTCTACCTTGATAAGGATATGTGCATTCCTTTTATTGATCTACATTCTGAGACATATTTATGGATGCAGGTTCAGCCTTTATTTAAGTCACTGATCAAGGTAAACTTGAAAAAAGTAAATAACAAGCAATGACAAAGGACTTAGAAATATCATTGATGTAAAGGCACACATATAAATGCTGGCATCTGCTTATCATGCATGACCATCAGAATACAAAACAACAAACTGGCTGATGAAACTGGAAAATGCAATCAATGAGTACAGCTATACGTTAGGTAGTAATAGTAGATAGTATAGGTATTGAGTAGCCCCCACATACAGTTACAGTTGCCCTCTTGCCCATAGAGAAATGTAACATCTGACTTCCTGTAGTCAAACTAACAATGTAGACTGAATGTACAGAATGTATACTGTAAATGTGTGTTGACATTTAAAGGCACCTGGTACACTGTATATTGTTGCTAATGCTAATGGTGTTTAAAAGAACTCTTACAGATTTTGAAGGAATCTAAGAAACCCTAGGTTCTCAAACTTTTGGGGGCCAGGGACCCTTTACAGGGGTGAACATTTCTTTCCCCTTTATGACCCCACCATAATCGTAACACCCATTCAGCATACCCTTTGTGCTCTTGGACACGGTTTGCTGACCCCTAGGGGTCCGGGGACCACTTTGAGAACTACTGCCCTAGAGGCACTGCTTTAAATACATTATTTTGAATTGCATAGATTATTCTTATCAATACAGTGAAAATCAAAACGTGCTAAACAGAATGAAAACTCTTTTTAAATTATGTGGTTAGTACTTAGTCAAGAATCTCTTTCACTTCTGAGTCATTTTCAAACTACTCTCTCTTCCCCCCCCCCAGATGAGCGTGGCTGAGGGAGCCTCCGAGGCCCTGCGTAGTTTACATGGTACCCGCTACACCAGTGGCCCGGGTGCTGCCACCATCTGTGAGTGTCAGCATTTTCTACACTGGATTCTGTTTACAAGCACATCATGAATCCTTCAACAGAGTAGATAGTACTGTATACTGTAAGTAGCAACAAAATGTTTTAGTCATACAATATATAGTATACAAGAATGTACAAGAGGCTACAATTATAGGCTACAATTATATTCTTGGTCATGTTCCTTTCGTAGTGCAAATAAATAACTTTCAATCCCATGTGAACTAAACATTCCTATAACAATATAGTAAGAACAAAACATTTCCAGTGTCTGTGTAGTCCTGCAAGACCTGTTCTGGCTCATTCATTTTAATACGTCTGAGTCTGTCAGCATTTTCCATGCTATGCTCTACTGTTTCTGTTCAAAGATCCTGCTGCTGGAGGTTCAGATGACTGGGCCTATGACCTGGGAGTGAAGTATTCCTTTACCTTTGAGCTGCGTGACACTGGCCGTTACGGCTTCCTGCTACCCGTGTCTCAGATTGCTCCCACCTGTGAGGAGACCATGCTGGCTGTCAAGTACATCACTTCCTACGTGCAGAAGAACCTTTACTAAAGAGGGGGTGCAGTCACCCTCACCTTCTCTTTACCCTCACTCTCTGCCCCTGCACCTGACATGATATCAACGGATACAATATGCCAACTGTTTTGTAACTAACTGTGAATGTCAGAAGGAGTACAAACAATAAAGGTGTTTTCAATCTCAGAAAGTGCTCAATCTAACAATGCTTTATTTACATACTTATGACCATGATTATTGGATTATTTCATTATGTTTAGTGCAGAATGAATGTTATAGACGGGATTAGTGATGCATTCAACTATGTCGATGCGTACACCAAATGTGGGGATTTTGGCCAAAATGTATGTAATCTTAATTAACATTATGGGGAATATATTAAATATTATATATAATATATTAAACATAACAAACAAACAAATATAACAAGTCTGGATGTTTTTGCATTCTACATTTAATCCATCCTTAATTCATTTTTAAGTTTCCTCCTGACAGTTGTACTTTCTAATTTCCCCAGTTAATGTGTGCATGCATGGTATCTAACTATAAAGGCAGGAATTTATTTGTGTTTGTGTGTGTGTGTGACTCGATTATCTTGAGAACCCGGCATTGTCTGAAGTTGAAATCTGGCAGGTGACAGAAAGGAATGAGACTGTGTTCAGTGAGCATTGTGTGTTCTGAGTCTGCAAGGTCAGCCACTGGCATAGAAGTTGTTAAGTCAGCAGTGTGGTGCAAATTCTGAAGGGATCCATGTGTGATAAAAACTGGATGGATTACTTTCAGATAGCCTACGTAATTATTATCAAACAAACTGAACACAGAAGCAGCCATCTTCAACATACAAACATCAGACAGTACACAAAACCATCTGGCCATAAATCAGATGGTATCAGAACAGTGGCGATTTATTTAAGATTGCAAAGGAAGCTCCCCAGCTTTCCATAAAATTTCCTTTTGCTTTAAAAACAAAATGGTGAGAAAAAGTATTAAAGGTAGGCCTATATCTGTCATTGCATTGCGATATTTTCTTACTGTTGAAAAAGAAGAAAAAAGAGTGATGAAAAGAGTCTTATTGACCTTCATACATTTTTAAGCGTTAAAAGTATTAAAGAATGAAAGACTGAGAAACATATTTTTGTTTGAAGTTATCAAGATCATAGCAGACAAAAGTATGTCTGCAGTATAAGGTTCAATATTTCCATATTAAACTATGTTGCCCTATTTGTACTATAGCCATTTTATATTTTATTTCAGTTAGACTTGCGCACTTCTTATTTAGGTTCTTATATGTTTAATGTGTGCACCTTCCTGCCACAGTAAATTCCTTGTCTGTGTGACCGTGGTAAAGTTGGTTGGAAGTTCGATATTCAACAGATATTCGGACGCCCAGTATTGTGTCAATTTAGCCGGGGTTTAGCGACGCTACGACCGGCCGCTTAGCCTATGCTTTTGACTGCCTAAACAACGCGCATTTTTAGGGACCATCAAGAAATAACACATTTTAAATTTCAATAGCTTTTCAACAACATGAACTAGGAACATCAAAATGATGTTTAACTGTTCAAAATGTATGCATACACATTGCACAGCCATTATTTTGTTTATTTTCATATCAGGTTGTAACAAAATGTTTTTTAATTCAAAATAGTGTGTTCATTGACTATGCATACATGTTGCACAACCTTTAGTTTTTTATTTTTACCTCACACTTTTTTTTTCAATGAATTTATTAGTTTTTCAAACTTCAATAGCTTTTTCATCATGTGACCTATCATCCTTAAATCTATTTCAGAGTGTTCACTGACTATGTATACATGTTGCACAGCCTTTAGTTTTAAAATGTTTACCTCACACTATTTTCAAAAAAAAACAGTATTTAAAACCTCAATAGCTTTTTGGTCATGTGACATATCATCCTCAAATCTCTTTCAGAGTGTTCAATGACTATGCATACATGTTGCACAGCCTTTAGTTTTGTCATTTTTACCTCACACTTTTTTCAATGAATTTATGAGTATTTTAATCTTCAATAGCTTTTTCATCATGTGACCTATCATTCATGAATTTATTTCAGTGTTCACTGACTATGTATACATGTTGCACAGCCTTTAGTTTTTTCATTTTTACCTCACACTATTTTCAATGAATTTTTTAGTATTTCAAACCTCAATAGCTTTTTGGTCATGTGACCTATCATCCTCAAATATCTTTCAGTGTTCAATGACTATGCATACATGTTGCACGGCCTTTAATTTTTTCATTGTTACCCACACTTTTTCAATGAATTTATGAGTATTTCAAACTTCAATAGCTTTTTAATCATGTGACCTATCATCGTTAAATCTATTTCAGAGTGTTCACTGATTATGTATACATGTTGCACAGCCTTTAGTATTTTCATTTTTACCTCACACTATTTTCAAAGAATTGTTCAGTATTTCAAACTTCAATAGCTTTTTCATCATGTGACCTATCATCCTCAAATCTATTTCAGAGTGTTAATTGACTATGTATACATGTTGCACGGCCTTTAGTTTTGTCATTTTTACCTCACACTTTTTTCAATGAATTTATGAGTATTTTAATCTTCAATAGCTTTTTCATCATGTGACCTATCATTCATGAATCTATTTCAGTGTTCACTGACTATGTATACATGTTGCACAGCCTTTAGTTTTTTCATTTTTACCTCACACTTTTTTCAATTACATTTTCAGTATTTCAAACCTCAATTGCTTTTTCATCATGTGACCTATCATCCTTAAATATATTTCAGAGTGTTCAATGACTATGTATACATGTTGCACAGCCTTTAGTTTTTAAAATGTTTACCTCACACTTTTTTCAATGAATTTATGAGTATTTAAAATGTCAATAGCTTGTTGGTCATGTGACCTATCATCCTCAAATCTCTTGCAGTGTTCACTGACTATGCATACATGTTGCACAGCCTTAAGTCTTTTCATTTTTACTTCACACTATTTTCAATGAATTGTTCAGTATTTCAAACTTCAATAGCTTTTTTATCATGTAACCTATCATCCTCAAATCAATTTTAGAGTGTTCACTGATTATGTATACATGTTGCACAGCCTTTAGTTTTTTCATTTTTACCTCACACTTTTTTCAATGAAGTTTTCAGTATTTCAAACCTCAATAGCTTTTTCATCATGTGACCTATTATCCTTAAATATATTTCAGAGTGTTCAATAACTATGCATACATGTTGCACAGCCTTTAGTTTTTTATTTTTTTACCTCACACTATTTTCAATGAATTTGTCAGTATTTCAAACCTCAATAGCTTTTTGGTCATGTGACCTATCATCCTTAAATCTATGTCAGAGTGTTCACTGATTATGTATACATGTTGCACAGCCTTTAGTTTTTTCCATTTTTACCTCACACTTTTTTCAATGAATTGTTTAGTATTTCAAACTTCAATAGCTTTTTCATCATGTGACCTATCATCCTCAAATCCCTTTTAGAGTGTTCATTGACTATGTATACATGTTGCACAGCCTTTAGTTTTTAAAATTTTTACCTCACACTTTTTTCGATGAATTTATGAGTATTTAAAATGTCAATAGCTTGTTGGTCATGTGACCTATCATCCTCAAATATCTTGCAGTATTCACTGACTATGCAAACATGTTGCACAGCCTTTAGTTTTTTCATTTTTACCTCGCACTTTTCTCAATGAATTTATGAGTATTTCAAACTTCAATAGCTTTTTCATCATGTGACCTATCATCATAAAATCTATTTTAGAGTGTTCACTGATTATGTATACATGTTTTTTTTGTATATTTTTTATGTATACACAGCCTTTAGTTTTTTCATTTTTACTTCACACTATTTTCAATGAATTGTTCAGTATTTCAAACTTCAATAGCTTTTTCATCATGTGACCTATCATTCATGAATCTATTTCAGTGTTCACTGACTATGTATACATGTTGCACAGCCTTTAGTTTTTTCATTTTTACCTCACACTTTTTTCAATGACATTTTCAGTATTTCAAACCTCAATAGCTTTTTCATCATGTGACCTATCATCCTTAAATATTTCAGAGTGTTCAATGACTATGCATACATGTTGCACAGCCTTTAGGTTTTTAATTTTTACCTCACACTATTTTCAATGAACTTATCAGTATTTCAAACTTAAATAGCTTTTTCATCATGTGACCTATCATCCTCAAATCTATTTCAGAGTGTTAATTGACTATGTATACATGTTGCACAGCCTTTAGTTTTTTCATTTTTACCTCGCACTTTTTTCAATGAATTTATTCAGTATTTCAATCTTCAATAGCTTTTTCATCATGTGACCTATCATTCATGAATCTATTTCAGTGTTCACTGACTATGTATACATGTTGCACAGCCTTTAGTTTTTTCATTTTTACCTCACACTTTTTTCAATTACATTTTCAGTATTTCAAACCTCAATAGCTTTTTCATCATGTGACCTATCATCCTTAAATATATTTCAGAGTGTTCAATGACTATGCATACATGTTGCACAGCCTTTAGTTTTTTAATTTTTACCTCACACTATTTTCAATGAATTTTTCAGTATTTCAAACCTCAATAGCTTTTTCATCATGTGACCTATCATCCTCAAATCCATTTTAGAGTGTTCATTGACTATGTATACATGTTGCACAGCCTTTAGTTTTTTCATTTTTACCTCACACTTTTTTCAATGAACTTATCAGTATTTCAATGCATTTACAATGTTAGTAATGTCACTTCTGGCTGAATGGTTTTCTTGTTGTTTTAACTGTTATAGTATGTTTCTGTGGCTGGTTATACATGGTTAAGGAGTTTTGTGAAGGTGTTTAGCCATTATCTAGCGTTTTTGAGACTTTCCTTTTTTATTGCTTTAAAGTGCTTTTCAGCACCTGAATAGCCTTTTCAATGCATTTACAATGTTAGTAATGTAACTTCTGGCTGAATGGTTTTCTTGTAGTTTTAACTGTTATAGTATGTTTCTGTGGCTGGTTATACATAGTAAAGGGTTTTGTGAAGGTTTTTACCATTATCTTGCGTTTTTGAGACTTTCCTTTTTTATTGCTTTAAAGTGCTTTTCAGCTCCTGAATAGCCTTTTCAATGCATTTACAATGTTAGTAATGTAACTTCTGGCTGAATGGTTTTCTTGTAGTTTTAACTGTTATAGTATGTTTCTGTGGCTGGTTATACATAGTTAAGGTGTTTTGTGAAGGTGTTTAGCCATTATATTCCGTTTTTGAGACTTACCTTTTTTTATTGCTTTAAAGTGCTTTTCATATCCTGAATAGCCTTTTCAATGCATTTACAATGTTTTGTATGAAACTTCTGGGTGAATGGTTTCCCATTACTATGACCATTCTATCATGTTAATCTTGGTGGTTTATACATGGGAAAAGGGTTTACTTCAATGCCACACATTACATGACAGTACTTCCATTCCAGCATAAAACAGGTCTAACCGACTCAAATCAACTGGATTTCATTCTCTCCACATAGTACTGCAGAAATTTTGGCTTCAGAATTAGTTTCGGAGACGTTCAGTTATGTTATTGCTTTATTGCTCTTCAGCTTCTATATAGCGTTTTCAATGTATTTGCATTGTTTTGTATGAAATGTCTTGGTGAATGGTTTACGATCACTATGACTATTATATCATGTTAATCTTGGTTGTTTATACATGGGAAAATGTTTTTGGCATTGAAATTGAGTGTTACTAGTGAGTAATATCATGTTTACTTCAATGCCACACATTACATGCCAGTACTTCTACTTCAGCAAAAAACTGGTCTAACCGACTCACATCAACTGGATTTCATTCTCTACACATAGTAATGACGAGATTTTTGCTTCAGAATTGGTTTCAGAGACGTTCAGTTTTTATTGCTTTAAGGTACTTTTCAGCTCCTGAATACGTTTTTCAATGCATTTGCATTGTTTTGTATGAAACGTATGGGTGAATGGTTTACGATCACTATGACCATTCTAATCATGTTAATCTTGATGGTTTATACATGGGAAAAGGGTTTTGGTATTGAAATTGACTAGTCAGTAATATCATGTTTACTTCAATGCCACACATTACATGACAGTACTTCCATTTCAGCATAAAACATGTCTAACCGACTCAAAGAAACTGGATTTCATTATCTCCGCATAGTACTGACGAGATTTGGCTTTAGAATTAGTTTCAGAGACGTTCAGTTGTTATTGCTTTAAGGTGCTTTTCAGCTCCTGAATACGGTTTTTCAATGCATTTGCATTGTTTTGTGTGAAACTTCTGGGTGAATGGTTTACCATCACTATGACCATTCTATCATGTTAATCTTGATAGTTTATACATGGGAAAAGGGTTTTGGCATTGAAATTGGGTAGGCCCTATTACTAGTCAGTAATATCATGTTTACTTCAATGTCACACATTACAATTCAGTACTTCTATTTCAGCATAAAACAGGTCACACTGACTCAAATCAAGTGTATATCAACTAATCCAAATACTACTGACAAGATTTACTCATTAGATTCCTCTTTTCTTTCAGATTTTTCCCTTTAACGTGCTTTTCAACTCCTGACTAGCGTTTTCAATGCCAGTACTTCCATTTCAGCATAAAACATGTCTAACCGACTCAAATAAATTGGATTTTATCCTCTCCACATAGTACTGACGATATTTTGGCTTCAGAATTAGTTTCTTAGACGTTCAGTTGTTATTGCTTTAAGGTGCTTTTCAGCTCCTGAATACGGTTTTTCAATGTATTTACATTGTTTTGTATGAAACTTCTGGGGGAATGGTTTACCATCACTTTGACCATTCCATAATGTTAATCTTGATAGTTTATACATGGGAAAAGGGTTTTGGCATTGAAATTGAGTATTACTAGTCAGTAATATCATGTTTACTTCAATGTCACACATTACATGCCAGTACTTCTATCTCAGCATAAAACAGGTCACACTGACTCAAATCAAGTGTATATCAACTAATCCAAATACTACTGACAAGATTTACTCATTAGATTCCTTTTTTCTTTCAGTTTTTTATTGCTTTAAAGTGCTTTTCAGCTCCTGACTAGCGTTTTCAATGCATTTACCACGTTTGGCATGTAACGTCTCTCTGAATGGTTTTCCTTTATCTTTAACTGTTAGCACATATTTCTGTGGCTGGTTTATACATGGTAACGGTGTTTTGGAATAGATATTCTGTGTTCCTAGTCAGTAAAATCATGTGCATTGTACTGGTTCACATTACATGACAGTGCTTAGATTTCAGCCTAAAACAGGCCACACTGACTCAAATCAACTGTATATCAACTAATCCAAATACTACTGACAAGATTTACTAATTAGATTCCTTTTTTCTTTCCGTTTTTTTATTGCTTTAAAGTGCTTTTCAGCTCCTGACTAGCGTTTTCAATGCATTTACCACGTTTGGCATGTAACTGCTCTCTGAATGGTTTTCCTTTATCTTTAACTGTTAGCACATGTTTCTGTGGCTGGTTTATACATGGCTGAAAAGCACTTTAAAGCAATAAACCATCGACTTTAAGTTTTTTATTGCTTTAAAGTGCTTTTATATGTATGGATATGGGGAGGCAACTCCATATAATTTGCCCATATTTTTGGAAGGGGATGTAAAAGAAGCTCATATTAGGTGTGATGGTCAGGTGTCCACATACTTTTGGCCATACAGTATCTTTTTTTTACTATCCAGTAATATTCTATATGACCACTTGATGGCAATGTGATACATAACTTCTAATCAAGGCTGCCCATCAACAGAGAATTGTTATCATGCTTGCAAGTCTTACAGGACCTAAATAGATGCCTCAAGACACTGTCATATAAAATGCAAACTACACAGAGTAATGTTCACTGTTGGAATGATATACTCTATGAAACACCTTGTGATTTTTTCATATGTAATTGTTCCCGACCATGCATTTGCATGGTTAACTACACCATTTAAATGTAATGTGTTTCATTAACATGAAACCTGCAGAATTGAGGCAGACTCTAATGCTATTGACACTATGAATTAAAATATTTGCCGTCAATATAATATTTCTCTATGCAATGACATTTTTCAAGTGTTATAATTCTGTACAGTTGTACACTAGTGAGAGATGCTTACATACTGCATACATTGACTTATCATGAGGTTTGATACCGTTTTAGAGATATACCTTGTTATGTTACTTCCACCATGTCTAGTTACACTAATACAAAGAAAGAATTGAGATAACTTTCTGTCCACCAAAATACACCACAAAAGGTAATTTCCTGTGGAAAATATTGTGCCTCCATGACTTAGAATGCAACATTATATTATTTAAATCTTTTAAGGCAAATCTTAGAAATAAAAAAACTACTCATGGTTCTGGTCTGACTATTCTTTATTTTTCAGATAAAGGGGCTGTGGTACAGACAACATTTGGATCAAGTAAAACAGTAGCAAGCTAAGAGACAAGCCAGGAGGTGCAACGCCATGAGGAGGTGCAGAGAGAGCTGTCACCAGAGGCTGGAGTGTAACAGGCATTCAGGGTCCAGCTGTCAGGATAAAGGCCAACTGAAAACCTACACAGAGTTAAAATAAAAAAGGTGACTCTCAGCCTTGGCAAAGGTTTTTTTAAACAGTATAAAAACTAAGGCAGTAGGTAAAGCACACATTAGAAAAGCACTGTCAATTTCAGAGATTTAATAAAGATGCTACTTCATAGATTTGACTGACTGAATGGTAAAAAATAATTACATTGATGTGAATTTACATTTAGTCTCTGGCTATGTTGTGAAATTCACTCACATACGACGGCAAGACAATGCAATAAATGCTTCTTAGAAGTATAGAGAACATGAGGATGTGTTGCCATCCATGTTCCTATATAAAGGGTTAATTGAAGTGCAACAAAATCCTATTCGCTAATTTGACAAACTTTCTGACATCATGTTGTAGACTCCCTTGATTTTTCTTGGATAGGATTTATTTCATATCACATTGTGTGAGAAAATCATCCCAAATAAAAAAATCTGTACACCATTATACAGTACTGTATGTTTGTTGATGAATAGTAACTTCACAGTGTAGATACATAGATAGTATATTAGAACAAAATGACAACACAAATACTGCATTGGGGGGGCCTGCACTGATTGTTATCAAATTAATTTTCCATTGTAACAGTATTAAGTTGTCTTTGAAGGTGACAGGGGTCAAGTATGGGTGGACGTGGTATGCAGCTGAAGTGGAGAAGAAATTTAGAACTGGATTTCAGCCAATTATGGAATCAATCTATTAAACTATGTGCTCTCATCATCTATTTCCATTACAAATTTATTTGAGAAAAGCATCTAGCTTTTTCTGGATATTCTCAAAAGAGTCCATTCCCATGTAATCTGCTTGACCCTGCTCCCATTTCTTCTTGCGTTCTTCTGAGGACAAGGCTTCTTGGGCTGCATAGTCCGTTTTCATCTAGCCACAGAGAAATGCATGCCAGAAAGTCAGAATCCATCAATGGTTACACAAATTAAAGATTACTTTGCTGTTAATGCAGTTGTCTGGATTGACACCAAAACACACTACTGTCATTCTAAATAATTTTAAAGAAGTCTGTCAGATATGTTATATGTTTAACCTTTAATTGTAATAATAAATACATAAAAAAAACTGGAATGTTACCAGATTTATAAAATATATATTTATATACACTGGAGGGCAATTGGGAATAATGTACAGATTTTCTCTCTTATGGAAAGAAATATGAACTTTTGTTCATCAATTGGCAATCAACTAATCACAATGTAGTAATGACTCAACTTTTGCCCCCCGGTGTATAATGTACATGTATACAGAATAATTATCACAGCTAGTCAATTCAAATAAAACTAAATTCATAATGGTAACAACACAATACAATTAAGTTATTGTACAATTATATACAAGACCATAAATCTGACTCAACTCTAAAATGATATAATGAAAGACTAAATGTCACTGCCTGGCCGTGCCCCTGTTTAGTTTGTTCTTCCTGCCCTGCCTAGTGTTTTCTGTCTGTCCCACACACACACAACGCCAATTACCAAAAAGTTGGGACTATGTCAAATTTTTATAAAAACAGAATACAATGATTTGCCAATCTCATAAATTCATGTCATTCACAATAGAATTTGGAATTTGATGCCCGCAACACGTCTCAAAAAAGTTAGGACGGGGGCAATAAAAGTCTGGAAAAAGTAAGTATTACTAAAAATAAACATCTTAAAGAGGCAGAGTCTCTCAGACGTAAAGATGGGCAGAGGTTCACCAATCTGGGAAAACCTGCATCTACATATTGTGGAACCATTTCAGAATAATGTTCCTCAACGTAAAATTGCAATGACTTTGAATATATCATCATCTACAGTATAATATAATTGGAGAAAAAAAATCAGAGAATCTGGATAAATCTCTGTGTAAGGGACAAGGGTGAAAATAATGCATGCCCGTGATCTTCAGGCATGATTCTGTAATGGAAATCATTGCATGGGCTCAGAAACACCTCCAGAAGTCATTATCTGTGAACACAGTTTGCCTTGCCATCCACAAATGCAGGTTAAAGCTCCGATGCAAAGAAGAAGCCGTATGTGAACATGATTCAGAAATGATTCATCTCTCACTTCTCTGGGCTAAATGTAATTTAAAATGGACTGAGGCAAAGTGGGGAAACTTCTCCATTATCAGACTAACTTAAATTATTTTTGGAAACCATAGGCGGTGCATTTTCTGAACTAATACAAAGTTTTCCCTCTGAGTTCCGTATCTTGGTAAATAAACACTTTTAGGCCCCGTCCACACTAGCCCGGGTAAATTTAGAAACGCATATATGTATGCCCTTGCACCTCCCGTCCACACTAATACGACAAATTCGGACACTGAAAACTGAGCTTTTCGAATACGCTCCCCTAGCCGGAGACATTTGAAAACGCCGGGTACGCGTAGTAGTGTGGACGGGGTACACAGAGCTTTTCAGATACGATGACGCTCAGTTGCCATGGCGCTGGTGTAGCTTGCACTATAATGTCAAAATTAACATGGAAGGTGAAATAAATATTCCGCTCCATCTCTATAATTTATTTACCAGTTTAGTACGTAATAGATACGTGTTACTCATACCCAGAAGGCGGGCATTGTACTCGGTGTGCCTGAACGATAGGGGGACAAGGCAGAGAAGACGGTTTAAACCAAACATAGAGCGGCGATTCTGGGTGAGACCTGGCCGAACAGCTAGCTGGTGGGACAATTTTACAACACCAAATAGTATTTCCCAAGGAGTTTGTAAACAGAGCAGAGTGGGGGATCGGGAGGGGCTGGAGTGGCGTAACCATAACAACAATTGTCATGTACCCGTGTTAGTGTGGACGGCAAACATTTGGAAAACTATATAAAAAAATGCTAGTGTGGACGGAGATCGTTTTCAATACGAATACGCGTATTCGTATTTACCCGGGTTAGTGTGGACGGGGCCTTAGTTTAGATCCTGCCTGCCCTTCCTTGCATTTGGGTCCACCTCCTGCACCACCACATTAAGTTGTTGACTGACCTCCACACATCCAGAGTTGAAGGGCTGATCACCATATTGCTCGTGGAGCATGGGCACCACGGTGCTGGAGTAGAGGGTCCACCACTCCAGTAGGAAGGTGGGGTGTGAGGACGTTTCCTGCATGTTCCCCTGGATCTTCCTTTCTTTGGGGTCAAACGTGTAGCTCCATGGCTTGGTCTGGCCTAGGAAATGGACCACCTTGGCATTGCTACCGTATCTGAAAATTATGTAAAAAACGACAACTAGTTATCCTTCTTTGCCAGGTGTCTTGAGTGTGCTTACCTCAATGGAACTCCCAGGTTAGGTAACACAGGCTACAACAAAACAACAAATTAGTCCAGTTGCCAGAACAAATGACAGTTAACTTCTCAAATGTCCTCCCCATGGCAATACTAGTGTTAACAGGTTTGATTTCAATCATATTTCCAATGTAATTTATGAGAAACATTCTGTAACCTAAGCAGGTTTACGACCGGCTCTGTCAATTCAATTTCCAAACAAACAACTTTTCAGCTAGTAAATACTTAAGCAAAGAGAAGAGGGACAATAAGATTGCCAGGGGATGCCATTAACCCATGTTAACCTTGGGCGGACCAAGCAGCTTCTAATGAGTGCTGCTTTTCATAGGGAGAGAAAAATAACAAGATGGTGAGAGACAGTGATTAATAAAGAGAGAGTGAGAGGGAATTACCAAGTGCTCAATGAGGATTTAGGACTTTAAATGAAATGGGTCTATTCTGGGATTGGGGTTCAACCGCGTTATGACCCTGGTGTATATTTAAACCAACCAAAGGAGACGGATAGGAGGGGCACCTATGGGAGCTTAAGAGAGACAACAACTGCTGTTACTGGCCCCTTCATCTCTCTCCTCATTGGTAACCTGATGTCATGGCTCGACTATACTTCCATGTGACTGTATCTGCTTACTTTCCCTGTATACTCTTCTGCCCACGCAGTCCCCAAAGTATTTCTTGGGTTTCACTAGTTGTGTGTGTCACAGCTAATTTGAAGTGGGCATGGAAGGACATTAAAACAACATTGCAAGAATATACTTGTACTCATTTCTATATCTATATATTGGTTAGCAACAAGTTACTGACAGCAATGTTTTGTAATCACAAAGATTTGATGCGGCAGCAGCCTGCCTAATGCCATTTTCTGTAGAAAACCTTTTCTGCCAAGTTTAATAGTGCCAAAAATGCTCTTTCATGACCAAACTTGCTGCAGAGTAATTTGGTACCTATATTTATCAGATCACAAATTGAAATGTTATGTCAAATCTTAAGTACATGTTCAACCTCCACATCATCTATTCTAGTCACTTTTAGTAATAAAATTTAATTTCTCATTATTCTAAGCAAATTGCCAATGCTGTGGTACATTCATGCAAATGAATTATGTAGCCTTCATTTGCTGTTTCCTACATTATCAATTGTTTGTTACATTGATGAAAATGTATTATATTGGTTTTCTGTTATATTGTCATACCACCACAAACATATAGACATTTAGTTCTTAACAGAAGTTATTACGTGCACAATGGTTGAGCCAGTTGTCATAATTGTAGGCCTAATTTACCTCACAGCGCTTGCATGTACAGTTCTGCCTAAGGGGTGTTTGGTATACATTAACATTTGTATGTTTTCCTTTGTGCTATGCAATGCAGTAAAATAGTATTGCACAAGATCAAGCTATTGTGGGCCAAGCTAGCTTCTAGCTTACTACTAAAGTAGGCAAGTCCTTCGTAACAGGAATGCAAAATGTTTCTAACATTAATTAGAATTGAGTACGGTGCATTAACCAACGTGAGGCATGCGCCTTTACGTAGGCCTTCCCGTTTCTAAACAAAGGTGTATGAAGTATGAAGTGTTTTTCTTTTGTGACGAAGCTACACACAATGACAGTCTGGCAACCAATCAAAGAGGAAGGAAACAATGGTAAGAGTCACTTATGGAGTACACATACTGCTTGAATGCTGGAAGGTACGTGTAGATGGCTATGCTGCTGAGATTGTAGATGAAGGGGAGGTGCTTTGATATGTCTGCTGTTGCCCAAGTATTGAAGTAGCCATTCAATACCCCTTGGTCCCCTCCTGCAAGAAGACAAACAATGTGAATACTCAAAATATTGAAAAATACAAGTAGATACAGGTAAGTATTGTTTTCCAATTCCAATAGTTTTGTCATATATTTATTTGAACTAGAAAAAGGAATTCTCGGAACTGAGGATTTTGTACACTGCAAGGCAAGAAGAAATGACTTGGGTATTGCTTTCCTGGAAGGTTGAATGGATAAATATGATGAAATTGATAGTGACAGTCAACTGATCTATAGACACCTCTAACCAACCGATTAAGCTGATGCATGTTCACATTAGTTAGCAGAACCTTTGAATACAATATGTAAGATACAGTCCCCTTTTTTACTTATCTAGCAAGTCCATTAACTAAGTTCAGTAGAGGTTACAGTACAAACATTGTAAGTAACAGACAATAATTCTCCTCAAGAGCATGTTGCCCAACCAGCCAGATCAAGAACACCATGGAAACTGCATGAGGCACCTTCATTAACCCCCCCCCCTACCCTCATCTCTCTCTTTCTCACACACACATGCACGTAATTCACATTGGGAATGAAACCAATCCTTCACCTCCTCAACAGTGATCTGATTCAGCCACTACTATAGATTTACATATTGTATAGATTTGGCAACAGGGAGCAATCCTTGTGCCAGTGAGTGTGAAAAAGACACAATGTACAGAACATGTACGACTTGGATGCATGCCTCGAAGACCGGTGCATTCCATTAGTCGAAGGGAAGGGTGTATTGTAGCAGGCGCCCCCAGGGGTAAAAATAGTGGACTCTACAGTGGTACTTTATCTGTATCAGAAAAAGTGCATTGGTGAGGTCAAATACTTAGTTCACGTTGCAGACAATAATGCATGGTAAGCCTAAGGTATCTGAGCTACCATGATTTTGTATGATGCATGCTAAACTCATACCGAAGTTCAAAGACAGCTCACTATATATATATATATATATATATATATATATTGGCCCTATGCTACTGTATAGGCCTTTGCTATTAAAAGTTTTACCCCCAGAGAAAAGTGCAAGAGTTCATCAAGTCTACATTGAAGTTCCTAAACTAAATCATGAACATGCTCCAAGCAGAGACCTGTAGTGCCATAAAGACCGCAGGTCACTGTAGTTTAAACCAGCCAACCAAATCACTACATCGGCTCCAGAACAATCTTCTTATGCGGGCAAGCTTCCCAAAAAATGAGCCTGTAGCATCCTCATTTCAAAAGGATAAGGCGGCTGAGCCAGAATTCCCATCTTCCATTGCATGATGACTTTGGCACCAGATGATGCTGGAACAACAGAGCGCCAAGATGCCGCCTTGAGGCAAATCCGACCGTACAATAAAAGGTGGAATTGAATAGAGAAGCCCTGTGACCGGCCTCTGCATCAAGCCATTTTAACATTACTCCCATTTGCTAGGAGATAGTGAACGAAATGTGCTAGTATGGGAACATTATGTATTGCTTGTAGTAGGGCAGCACTCAGAAGAAATGCCAAAGGTCAGCGGAACTCTGAGCCAGTGCCCAAACGGAACAACCAGTGCAGGCTATAAATAAACACATTTTCAAAATATAGCTGCAAGCAGCAATGGGGTGGCCAAGCAGGTCAGATGACCCAGAAGAAGCTTGACATCCTCAGAAGAGGGTTCCGAGTACACGCAGCAAGTTTCGCGTGAATTCATCAAAGATTTGCTGAGATACAACACCATTTTCTGTTTGGCAACTCTGCTGACGATTTCGATTGGCTGTACCGGACAAACGGTTTCGAAAATCTAAAATAATTGTTATAGTTTGTGTGAGGATTGCATTGACTATATACAGCTTGACTACAGGTAGCTAGCTAGTGTAGGTACACCGCAGCTGCCTTTAGACTTCCTTTGCAGTGGCTTACAGTCTCACTAAACAGAGAATCAGAATCACAACTTCGCACCATACAGTTCTATGGAGTGCCATAGACTCCTAGTCCTAAGTACAATAATAAAAAAACTAATGAAAACAATAGATGCCACAGCAACTTTACTGCTTGGCCATCAATTAGTTTAAAGAGAGCTATCACTGTCTACCAACTACACATACAATCAAAATGGTTTACATTGGACAAAAAGTTTATAAAAAAATAATATATACATTTTGTGTGACTTATCTCATCACTAATGTGAGAGTCCTACAGAGGATCGAGGTGCAACTGGATACTGTTGCAACAGGACCTTTACTTGTTTACTGAAGCAAGATCTGAGCAATTTCTATGGTGCTGGTCTTATTACTGCCAACAGTCTCTAGTGGCAGCCAAAATGACTGTACTTCAAAGCATGTGCCACTATTAAGCACAATAATTGGTTTTTAAATACACTTTTGATGATTGCAAAGAGGTTTCCATATTGTACTGTACATTGCTCACAAGTTATAAACAAGTAACTAATTGTATCTATATGCATGTTGTTCATTCTTCACATTTGCAAAGCTACAAATGTAATAACAATACAATCAGTACATTCTCATGGAGGTGCCTTTACCACTTCACCACAGCCCTCATAAAGTTACATTTAGCCAAAATATTGGGAGTTTACAATCTGTGAGCATATTACAGACAATAAAACAAGGCTATCATGAATGGCCTTCTTGTTACTAGGAAAAGTTGTGCCAAGTTCCCTCATGTACGTAGCTGTTGGGTAAAATTGGAGAAGGCTGCAAGTAAGTGTTAGAGTGCCAACTCTATTATGCAATACCCCAAAAGAAAGTTGTTAGTTTAGCTTGAGGTATGTCAAAATGAAGAGGGAGTTCTTGATTTACCTCATGAAAGAAAAGAATGAAATGTTTTGTGACTACACTGAAGCCAGAATGAAGACCACAAGTTAGTGGTGACCCTAGACGGGATAGTTTATTATCAACCAGTGCCGGGATAGTTTTATGTCAACTAGTTCCCAATTTAAAATGGATCCTCAAATGTAACGAACGCCCCACCTAATAATAACTTGAGAGCTGAGACCGGAGAGCCTCGTCTCTAAACCCCTTGCTGAAAGCAAAAGTAAACATGGAAGTTCACATAATGCACTGAAGGCCACAGTTGAAACCTCCCAATGCTTTAAAAGGACACAGATAAACACCAACATTTGGAACTCGATTAATACACATTTCACAGTGAAAACTTTATTTTGATAGGAATTTAGGTTCAGTTAGTGAGCATTATGAATTTGTGATACAAACCCACTGGTTAGCTACAGTCAACATGAAGTAAAAACTTCCCAATGCAAATGGCTGTATCATAAGTACAGTATTAAACAGATGTATGCCAACAGACAAAAACGTTACTTACCGTCAAAGCTGCCATGCTCTGTGCAATACTGAAGAAGTTTGCCATAGGTCTCAAGAGATGGACAGAACACAAACACACCAGAGTTGAAACAGTCTGGCCAACCGGGATCTGGAGCAGCTGACAGCTCCTCTCTGTCAAACAGCTCATCTATGTTTGAGACCACCTGTGAACCAAACACACAGGAATAAACTCACAACTTCTGTTGCTATGACAATCATTACTGTACCAACATATACAAAGAAGTCTCTTGTAGCATCTTAGAATCCAATTAGAAAGCTGATTAAAATCTCTGGTCATAACTATTACACAATGCCAAGAACACAACAAATGCCACAACCAAAATACATCACCAGCACTGCTGTACTTGTTTAGACTAGCTGATTGACAAAGATCACTTGCACAAACCTACGGAGATGCCACCTCATAAAGTCTCTCGCTCCTCTATTAGGTCCTCACCAGTGTATCTGCATCCATGAAAACACATTTGGAGTAGTGTGTGAGTGCCCAGCAGTGGAGCTTGGTGAAGGTGATGCCCAGGTCTGGTCTTTTCATCATGGCCAGATGGGCAGTGTCACCACTATCCAACACATTCACCAGCCTCACCTCATCAAAGATCATTTTCAGCACTGACCTGATGAGACAATATACAGATGGGACATTTACAAAATTGTAATGCATGTTAGTAAAATTATGTAGCAATAACATTTTTTTAGAAGATGGCTTGATGCCACACACAGAAGAAAAGCCTTGTGTGTAATTTATACACGTAACATTACTTAACACGTAAAAAATGTGCCTTCATGCACATCAAGAAAATTGAACCAATTGTGGTGATCATTGTTGCAGTAGTACTTGGAGCACACACTCAGCATCTGGTATGCAACAAAGCATGTTGAGTCTTGGAACTTCACTGGTTGGATAATCGTTGACCAAGACCATCAATTGTCACGACTTGTTTTTATCTATAATATTAATTTAAGTAATTTAACTTATTGTTTTACTACTGTACAAATGCTCACTGAATTCCCTGAGACAATCCAACATCATAGGATAGTTCAAATAGTTTGGTCCTGTCTGCCCCATTCCACTGAGTTATAACCCCTGGAGTCATGGCAAATCAATGATTTCTCAAAGGAAAAGAGGATGAAATAAATAATTTCAATTATAAATCAAGTATTCAAACAGAACCACAGATCAGTGGCAGAAGGTCGCATTATACTACATGTTGCATCAGAAGAGGGAGGAACGGGTTCTTACTTGCAGGGCCCTGACACTTGAGGACCGATGAGTGCCACCAATTTCTTGGCTGTCTTGTGGTTGTGCAGGGACTTGCCCAACACCATCGCTCCTCTGGCATAGTTGTCATTGGTAGCCAATGTCACAAAGGCCTGGTCTGGATGAGAATAAAATAAATGATTTAAATTAAGTTTCTATGTGAGATAATGCTAGTTATTGCTGTGATCGTATCCCATTATATTACATTAAAACAAGGGGAAGACGGGTAATAAATGCAGAACAGTAATGTAAGACATAAGAACCTCAGAGGCAACAGCTAATTCCAAATCAAATACATTTGTAAATTATGCCAAAATAGTCTGACAATTGTTGCTCTGACTGAAGCTCTCTCTAAACCATGTCTACCATTTCTGACCTTTTTCAAGTTAACTGGGTTGTATGCTGTAAACTGCCAAGCTGCGCTCGAGACTGTTACTTGCCATAAATGAAAAGCTATTAATTGCCAGTGGGACTGCCAACTCATTCAAGTCACAAACAATATTCTTTTGTATGATGGCAAATAAAATGCAGTCTTGAAGTCATGACAACTGGTGAATTTATATGAGGACAGAGGCAAATCAGCACACATGGTCATTAAAATAATAACATTTTGTTATTATACATGCTATATTAGAATCATTGCACTCATGTTTAAAACAAATCAGACAAACTGTAGTTGTGAGAACGTAAAGCTCCTCCTCCCATTGTTTTAATTGGTTACAGTAATCTTACCAAATTACAATATTAAAGGAGACGATTCTTTTTGAATCCCTGCTGCTCAGTTAATTTGCACTGTGACAGTTAAAGCAGTTTTATAAGCATTTTGCATATATAGTTGCTATGAAGAGGCGGGGCACCAAAAGCTTGCCTCAAACCCACAAATACACACACATACAGACACACTTGAATACGTCAGTTAATAACTTGGTATTAGCAGACATATTGGGTTACTAGTTTGGTGGCATCATTAGAACCCAAATAAAAGTTAAGGAAAAAGGTCTTTGGTTCTATGACATAACAGCATTCTACAGCTAGGCACGCAGTGTTCAAGAACTACGTGCAGAATTGGAGTTCTTCGGGGAGGTTATGAAAACAGCAACAAGCTTTGGGCTTCATTACTTCCGTATAGGGAAACAGTCAAGGATATTACATTGACGACACAACGCGTAACATTGGGTCAACATTACAGAAAAAAACTTTATAAAAAGTACAAACTGTTAGTCTGACAAAGTTTTCTAAACACCTGCAGAGCTAAAAAGAATCAATATGCAAAACTTTCATTGCAACAGCTTATAGTCGACAGATGCATTTAAAAAAGGTCGCGATAGGCTACCTAAACCAAACCTTATTTCTTCCATCTAAAAAAAACAAGAACTATACATAATGTAATGTACATACCTGCCATGATGTGAGGAAAAAGTCGAAGCTTCTTTGTAGCCTAGACTCGAGAGCACGGCAGCTTTACTTGAGGAAGGGACTGATAAATTACACAGAGGTGAATTTATACTGTCCAACACTTTCAAAGGACAAGGTCACGTGACTGACGAGTTAACGCACACACCCACTTCAGCAGCATGCGCCATTAACCCTGTAAGACCAAAACATAGAAATAATATTCAATATATATATATTTCTAATTAAGTGAGATGTTGTAAGAGTCTTCCGATGAAGATAATGAAAGATTATTTCCAGTTGGGAGCAGAATTTCAGCATTTGCTCTCAAACTGTCAGAACAAATACACAAAACAACTGATGGTTAATTTGGAGTGTGTATTGCTTACTGGCACTATAACAGTAGGCCTACATTTCATTAATAATAATCACCCAACAGTCATATTTTTATGTATCATCATTTATTAAAAATATTTATTATATGGCAACGACAGTACGAGCCTTCTGATTGGCTAATGGGTAGTCATGCCAAACCCGTATTGACCAGCGGTCCAATAAGTATTGTTATTGCCCTCCTCTGACGTCATCTTCACAATTAGCGATATCGAAGTCAACTGAGACCAGACGATACTGAAGACATCAACAGCGACGAAGAAATTGTTAACTTTCTAAAATAAACGTTATTTGTGTTGGAATTAAAGCAGTTTTAGCAGAACCGTACTGTCCGCTTTCTATCAAAAGTAATTGGTTGCTAGACAACACCTGAAACACACCGTGAGAAGACTTGAGAGCTAGCCTAGCTAGCTACAATTAGCCTACAATTTACTAAATGAAAAGAGCTAAAAATGCCATATAATAAACAACTTACTAACCTCGACCGTTCGGTCATGCCGGGAAATATCAAACCTCGACTTTGCCGTATCAACCTCGCTATCGCTCGGTCGATACGTTCAAGTCTCGTTTGATATTTCCCGGCATGACCTCACTCTCGGTTAGTAAGTAGTTAATAAAAACTGGATAAAATGTTATACAAAACAGAATGAAAACTTCAAAAAATCATTTTCCTTGCTATTTCAAGTCCTTTGCAAAAAAGTCTTTACTTGCAATGGTAGTCCCAAAAACAGTTCCTTTCCTCTGAAAAGCAGAGACGGACATTGCACTTTCTGCAGAGCGTATTGGAATATCCTTTCACACAGTGTCTGCAGCATCCTCTTGTTGTCTTCACCAGGAGATGTGCGCCCATGTCCCTGGGCACATCGGTTGTTGGTTCACATACCCTCTTGTCTGGGACCCTATTTGGTGGACTCCCATTTCCTAGGGATGGTCTTCTCTGAGCAGTCACAGGTCTCTGAGGTGTCACTCTTATCAACGTCGAAGGGCTCACACTGGCTGAAGATGGTCGCGCTCTCCTTGGTGTGACAGCTGCGTTGGTTGCCTGAAACTCCTGTTCAACATATTTTCCTTTGGAACATTGAGAGCTTTACAGCCCCTTTTGTAGAGGAGCCAGGCGTTGATCATGGCAAGGATGATGGTGTGCCAGAAGATGTAACTGTACCAGCGGCGTGATTTCATTGGGAACTTATATTTGGCTGCATAATGTCCAGCAAATCCACACCGCCCATGTATTGATTGTATACTCCCACAATATGAGGTCTCTCAACTTCAATGTAGGATTTGGTGGCTTTGTTCCAGCGTTGAATCTTTTGTACAGGATCAGTGCCAGCAAAGGATGACACAAGTGTGACGACCCTGTTGTCATACCATTTGACAGCGCATATGTTGTGGTTTGCCTCCACTCTGTTGTCAAAGCTTTCTCATGTCTTCGGACACAAACATCTGGAAGTACTCCAGTGGTCTGCTCTTGCAACCCCACTAACAGCAGTATGCTTATATTAAGGAATATTAGTTTAATTCACTGCATATTAAATAATGTTTTGATAAAGCCCATGGCGATCATATGGTTTAGCACACAGGGGCAATTCTAGCATCAGACATTTAGGGGTGCTCAGCCCCCCAATGAGAATGTGACATGAAAACAGTGTTTTGGAAAAGTGCTAAACCCCCTTGCTAATAACAGGCATGCAAACAGGTCAGGGGTAAAAAAGGTGAGAAGGATACAGGGAACCCCGAGTTAAACGCATGAATCTGGTGCACTTTGAGAGCAAAATTAAGAGGCTAGATCTATGTTTAGTTTAGTTTTTTAGCACACATTAACAATTAATGGTGCAAGGAGGGAACGAAGCCCAATGGGCTTGTACAGAGTTCCACCCCTATCAATAATCACAATGAAATCATATTCAGGCTAACAAATAAACTCTAGAAATTAAGGAGACAAGGTACATAAATACTCAAAATAATCAAAAATAGATGGAAACAAAATAAAATGTGATAAATACATGTCAAAGATAATGAACACATTTGAAAGAAAAAGAAAAAGAAAAAAACAAAGGAGAAGACAGGAGGTTATTAGAAGATTCACAAAAAGATAATATGTTTTTTAAGCTGCTTTTTAAAGAGTGAGTGGGATGATATGGATCTTAAAAGGGGAGGTAAGACATTCCATAAAGCCGGGCCTCTATAATATATACTAAATTGATGATGTGATGTGCGGGAAAAGGGTAAAGATAAGTTGTTATTGGTGCTCTGTCTAGTGCGATGTGAATGTACGTTAAATGAATAAGTAAACAAAGTCTGAAAGCTTTCCGGGAGATCTTGGTTTCTGTAAATAAACTTGTGAATGAATAAACATATGAGATAGATATTCAATTTGTGAATTGGAAATATATAAAAATGAATAAAAAGTGGTGCTGACGGAGCATATCTGTTTGAATGTGAGATGAATCTTAAAAATCGCTTCTGAATAATACATAATTTTTTGAGATGGTTGGGATATGAAGCTGCCCAGACCAGATTACAGTAGTTCAGGAAAGGAAACAAAAAACTATAAAATAAGTTAAATGGGCAGAAGGATGAATTAAAGGACAAACTTTCCTTAATATGCCCATGTCTTTCGTCAACTAGAATTCCCAAAAATTAGGTTGCCTTTACTTTCATAATTTCTGATCCGTTAATAAGTACTTTTGCTTGTTCTTTGGGGTAAGACTTGTTTATGTTGCAAAAGATCACAAAGTTACATTTCTTCACATTAAGTGTTAATTTATTAATTTGAAACCATTTGGCAATAGAGCATACTTCATCATTCACACAGTCAATCAAATAATTAAAGTCATTATGAGTTGCTATGAGATTAGTGTCATCAGCAAATAATACAGGAAAAAGATGTTTGCAAGACATGGCTAAATCGTTTATATAGATCAAAAATAATAAAGGGCCCAGTATTAAACCCTGTGGCACCCCATGTATAATTCTGGACTTGGTAGAAGAATAGCCATTAAGCGACACATACTGTTCTCTGTTAGTTAAGTAATTCTTAAACCAGTTCAGGGCAATATCCTCCACTCCATATCTATTTAATTTGCTTATCAGAATACTGTGGTTAACCGTATCGAACGCTTTGTTTAAATCCAAAAATATCCCAATGGCAAACTCACCATTGTCCATAGCTGTTGAAATTATATTATCTGGAGTAATGCATGCTCTGTTGAATGTTTTTTACGAAATCCATACTGGTGAGCATATAGGATCTTATTATAAGTTAAGTGCTTGGATATTCTTGCATAAACTAATTTCTCCAATAATTAAGAGAGATGCAAGGCAGGATTGATATAGGTCTATAGTTCCCGAAATCATCAGTAGCACCTGTTTTGAAAATGTATGTAAACTCTGTGCTCTTGTAAACAATGTAATGTTCTTTTAACCATAAATATATTTTTTCATGAAAAATAATCAATATTAATAAATCCCTAATTTCACTAGATAACAATTAATACATTTATGTATTATTATGCACAATATTGAATGAATTAAAAAACGAAGGATGTCCCTTTCTTCATGAACTACCAGCATCAAATTATAATAAACAATAATAATTGGATTTTTTGTACTATTATAATTTTTAGGGGTGCTGAGATGAAATTTAGCTGCTTGAGCACCCCTAAAAAGGGTGTAAAATCTACACTGGTTTAGCATATGCTATGACCTCCTACTTTTTCTGTACGTTACCTTTCCTCAGTTCCGAACAAGTAGGCTAATCAGCTGGACCAACACATCAACATTTGATTAACATTGGCTTTACAAGTTGTCCTTTCTTTATGACCAGACTCTTTCTTGCCAACAAATATTTATTTAGAAGGTATAATAAGATTCAAAGTCCGTGTTCTGAAAAATCACAACAGACACGGAAGAGGGAACATCATGTTCTTATTTTCCTATTAAATTCTGTTATTCTGTTATTCACAGTCTCCATCTAGTGGTAAAGACAACATCCAACAAGATTAGCTCACTACAAAATCAATACATTTATTCTTGCTAGCCCAAGGTTGTAAACAAAAACATCTAGAGTGGATGTAGAAACAGAAATCACCAAAACATTATGAATTAAACACATGTTTGTAAGGGTTAAAACACTGCAATGGTCGTCTGTACTCTAT
Source organism: Mallotus villosus (assembly GCA_903064625.1). Classification (NCBI taxonomy): domain Eukaryota; kingdom Metazoa; phylum Chordata; class Actinopteri; order Osmeriformes; family Salangidae; genus Mallotus; species Mallotus villosus. The sequence goes on from CAEFZP010003717.1 coordinate 46,223, forward strand.
GGTGTCAAAAACTGCAGCCACACCAGAATCCTTACTGGACGTCTGCCCCAGTCTTTTTGGAAGGGATCCAGGACCTTGCCCAGGAGGCACAGTTGAATATGTCCCTCTCCGAGTCTCTGCACTCTTCTTTCAGTTAATAGGCTGCCTATATATCTCAATATATTTCAATATAGGCTACTGGAAAGCCTTAATAGTAAACATGCTGAATTTATTGCTTTGCCTTGATTTGAATTGGAAATTGAGAAGAAAAAAAAACGTATTTAACAGATTTCTACTGGACATTAATGCACATAAATTATGTGTTCGATTTTCTGTTCATATGTAAAGCTGCATTTTCCTGCTTGTTTCCTGCTATTACGTGCATTCCTTTTGCACATTACATTACAACATAAAAATGCATCAAGCATTTTATAGATAAAGCATTGTTCAATCATGCACATTCTGAGATTAAATGGATGGTTGATTGAACAGTTCTTGACATTCTGTCAAGATATACAGTATGTGTATTATAGAAAGCAGTGTTTCCCCTAGGTTTACAGCTTGGGTGGCGGCGACGGGGTGTAAATAAGATAAATAACATAAGGCCATTTAGTTAGCTTAATAAAAAAGCAAGCTATAGACCTGTTTTATAGGAAAGGTAGTGTGACGAGTGAGAGAGCGTAAAGAAAGTACAGAAGATACTGTATAGTCAGAGAGAGTGTGATATTCAGAGACTGATCACATTAACACTTTGGTGTACAGTACCGTACCCACAATAAATAAGACACCTACTATACAAAAACACATAAAGAAGCTCATCAACTGCCCATCTCTGAAGAGAATATGCTACAGATAGCATAATATAATTGCATTATGAGTTAATGTCTCTGATTAGCATTTCAGCAAGGTGTGAGAAGGTCCCCCAGTGGGTGTGCTCGCCAGTTTGAAAGATGGAGCAGGCGTGTGAATGTGAGCTAATCTCTGGGACATTCTAGTGTGAATGCAGACAAGTGACGAAAGGGCTGGTTGGCTCTAATATGAGAATGAGCGATCATTGCAAGGAGACATGGAGCAAATGATTGCTAAAGCTAAATAAAGTCTTCAGACAAGAGCGATAAAAAAACAAGTGCAAACACAGGGTACGGTTCTCCATGGGTACGGTGTGGATCTGAGTTGGCATAGAGAGAAAGACGAACAACAATATGTTAATGAATTTTGCCACCCCTTAGTGGCCCTTTTGTCTTTTCATGTCATGTGTGGTACTTAACATCATTATATTCAAAAGTAACAATGTCTAGGCCCAGTTAGAATATGCAGCAACTCAATTCTATACTATGTGCTGCTCTGAATGATATTCAAACATCCACGTTATCAGTGTGCTAGGGTAGGACTCAATACAATTACTTTAGTTCAAGTTATGGTGCTCGGACAGTTGGAAGATGGAGAAGGTGAGGAGTACGGGGTAGGACAGTAATTGGGAATAGAACTGGAGGATAATTGGGTGTGCCTGCTTGGCAAGGCCAAACCTATATTATTTCTCATATATATTTATAGTGTTTGCTGCAAGCAAAAACACTATTGTTATTGGGTGTGCTCTAGGCTTCGCCAGAGCCAACCTTTGTTATCTCACATATATATTTATTATTCTTTTTGCCCCCCTAAGGCTCGGTCAATATTTGGACTACATAGAAAACGACAGTGTCAAAAGTTTCGTCTTGGTCCCGATTGATATGGCATTACTTTTGTTTACGTTCCATTGCACAGTTTAGGAGGATACAACGTTTTTGTGGCATAAAGTTGATTTTGTCGGCAAAGGGTAGACTACTCAGTTATAATAGCCTACGTTACAGCGTCGGCACATGTTAGCAACGACGTATTAGATACGACGTGCATAGAAGACAGTTGCACAGCAAGGATGGTATCGTGCCGCCCCCCTAGCATCCGTCAATATTTTGATTACTTACAAAACGTCATGTCAAAAGTTGGTAGCCATTGAGTTGCTTGTCTTTTTATTTACCTGGCTAACTTGCTAGCCACAGTCACTGACGCTACTAACGTCACGAAACACGCGTGACTACCTCAAGCAGAACATTAGTTTAGCAGCTTGTTAACTTCTGGGAGATAGCTAGGCTATAGCTTTAACGCTACTGCAAGGCAGCTGCAGAAACGCCACAAGCAAAGAGGCCAGGGTGATAACTATTTACTCATTTAACTTTGTGATATGAAACACAATTGTGAAGTGTAATGTACAATATAAGCTGATATTATTGAGGAACTACATCTACCTTCGGAAACGGTAGTCTACTATTTCACTGAAGCATTAGCATCATGACATTAGCCTATGTTGCCCGGGCAACACATACTACAGCGGTCTATAATGCATCTGTTTTCAATCGTTAAAATAAACATTACTCACAAATACATTTTCGTTGTACGATTTATTATGACATTAGATTACAAGTAAACGATTTGTTGGTGAAATAATCATTACCTGTGATTTCAAACCAGTACTGCAACGCTGTAGCCTACGCGAGACACTGTGTAGCTAACAAAAACATCCACAGCTGTTAACAGTAGGAAGTCAAACGGCGACAGAACATGTTCGGCACTCTTAAATCAAAAGTATTTCAATAGGTGAAACTGTCTGACTACTAACCCGAACTTCATTGCCACAGCCTAAACTTGTCAATCTGTTCATGAAAGCAATATTTAATTTCAGCCTAAACCGTACAACGGAACGTTCAACCAACGATCGCCACCAAGACGAACACTGTAGTATACAATTTACCGGGACAGCTTCTCCACAAAGGGCTATATCGCATTCTGCGTTGTTACTGACAATGATCGCTATTGAGCTTTTTATGCATGAACGATTTTCCACAAAAAAAATGTCAAGCTTATTTACGTTTTAGGGGGCATGTCATAAGTTAGCAAACATAGAGCTACTGTTTGCCATCTGAAATATTTCCAGTGATAACGTTGTTACAGTAGCTTCTTTCCAAGGGTGTTCTTAACACTTTCCTGCCTGAATATGCATAGTTTTTCAAATAATAGACCTGAACTGTTTATACCATTTTGAAGACAAGAAGTAGGGCTTTGTAATGATATAAATATTTGTATGATCATGTTAGGCAAATCATCCTTTATTAAGACGATTTCACTGAGCCATTCTGACAAAAATCTTCTCCGTCTGCAACACCTTTTTAGAAAACCTAATTTCTAACCACTTTCAATACAAGATAGAGGACAGGTTAGAGTGTATGAAATGTGCTTAACTTTGTCGTGAATTCAGAACAGCAGACAGATTTAAGATAGACTATTTCGTTTAAAGGCTATGACCACTGAAGTGATGAGTGGAAACGCAATTCCTCTCATAATCGAGCTAGCTAAAAACGGTTCGACTTTTTTCCACAATCGATCAAATTGGCCAAACAGGGTATGTACATTGAGCTTGAAGTGTACATAATTTAGCTAGATTATTTTTCTTTTAGCAAGTTTCACAGAAATCTGCAAAAATCGAGGCTGAACACTCATAGCTGACCGTCACAAACAACCAAACCGGGGTCGTGCAAGTGTTTGCTGCAGCTGGCGTTAATCCTACGAACAAATGCTTCTGACTAAAACGTTTTTACTTTTAGTTAGCGATATTGAACACATATGTTAAGGAACTTGTCTTTACTCTCAATATCTTCTCCGTTTTCAATTTGAAGCAGTAAATCTAACACAGTGGGAATTCTCCCACGACATCCGCTCGTTCCGCTTTGACTAATAAATATGTTTGCTCAGTCCACCTCACTTCATTAGCTGAGCTAATTATAGAGCACTTTCAATACAACATACAGGCCATGTTAGAGTTGATGAAATATACGTAATTATGTGGGCAATGTAGAACAGCAGACATATTCAAAATATTATGGCCATTCTAGTGACGGTAGCTAAGACTGTCATAGCTGCCATAGAACGGCGAAACCAGGGGGGTATTCCATCGACGTTGATTAAGGAAAAGCGAGACTTATTTCGCCAAGTCTCACTTACTTTAGCGAGAGTTCCGTTCCATTAAAGTGGCTTATTTTAGTTCAAGCTATGTAACCAAGGTAACTTATACTTCGGAACTAGCCTGCTCCGTGTCAGGCTAAAAGTCAAGCTAAACTAAAATGTGTTGCAAAGAATTTCAAACAAGCGGAAACAGAATCTGAAAAGACAGTTCCGTCGAGTAAATTCTAGCGCGCAAAACACTTTAGTCCGTGTTCGGAAACGTAAATTAAGACTTTTTGAAGTGCATACATGAACGATTTACGTGTTTAATTAATCTCCCAAAAAATATATTATATTATATATATATTAATATATATTAAATAAACAAGTTAAGAAATAATGTCACTTTAACAGTTTTCAAAAGCCATTCGTTAAGTGACATTAAATAAGGCCTTTAGAAACTAAACAGAGCGTCTAGACAAGTTACAATCGCTTATGGCGTATCCGTTCTTTGACAACACTTTTATCTTTTATCTCAATAAATGCGTGCGGCGAAGTTATTTTGAAGTAATTGATTAGGCCTAATTGTGTTCAAGATGTGAAGACAAAAACATTATTAGCCCACATCAAGTTCAATTAACCATGGCCTTCTTCAGTGTTTTGAATTTGATCCTACAATTTTCAATTGCTGCCACGTTCTTTTTTGGGATATATTCTCAATCTCCTGTTGAGAATATCGGCCATAGGCCAGCCTACTGTCAGAACGGTTTCAAACAGCTCATCAAATTACGCTAATTATAATTAAATCACTGAATGCATATAAATTAATTTGGTATGTCTACAATTTACGCTTTTTAACGGTCGTAATGGTTTGACAAGTTTTCTCCCATGTCATGTTAATTGCGGCAACCCTTTTTGGGGACAACTCCAAAAAAAACTCAAAAAAACTATTTACGCTGCTGAAACAACACCACTCTGCTGGTTTACGCTTTGCTTTTTGCGACATAACTCTTTTCGACGATCGCCTTATCTGGGCTGCACAGTCTAATCTTATTGAGGTCTAGCTTGAGTTAGCTAGCGTTGCCCGTTAGTGGAACGGAACGTTAGTGGAACGGCTTGAGGCTTAAGTCTCAGTTGACGTTTACCCAAGTGAGACTTATTCGTTTTAGCGAGACTTGCGTTAGTGACGTTGATAGAATACCCCCCAGGTCACATAAACTAGCTAGCTACAGTCTTCCAGTAATAACTATCATTCGTTACAGTACCTACAAACAAATACTTCGTAACTGAAGAGTATTTACTTTTTATTGGCGATATTGACAACAGACAACAGACCGTTCTGAATTTGAAGCAGAAGATCTAGCTTACTGTAGGAAATCTCCCATTGCATCCTCTCTAACTTCTCCTCCGTCTTGAACCTGAAACCTAGATTCTAGGTTAGAAATGTTGCCAATCAGTCTGTTGCCAATGACCAACAGTTGCTACATTACAATAAACAAGGAACCAATCCGATTGTTTCTACATCTTTCAATTACTAATACTTTTCAAAATGGGTTTTATTCGGCAATAAACATCACACAGACAATGCTAATTTCCGCTTTATTAAACACAATTGACTTATGCTAAAACCGAAGTTCAATGTAAGTTAGCCTATTAATATAAATAGCCTACAGTATCCTCCGACCAGCGGTGGCGCTAATACCTCGGATACACATGAAAAAAGGATCCTGGGTGGGGAGAGAGTTCTGGCTTCAGGGGCCTGAGGAGAGAGGTCCGGTTTAGAGGGGCCTGAGGAGGGAGCGCTGCAGTTGGATAGGTCAGAAGTTGGTTCGATTGCATTGAGGCTCGATTGCTCTACCTGTCTTTGATATCCCGGATGTTAAAAATCAGATTTTTTTAAACTCGAACATTTTCGGGTCGTATTTGGTAGGTTTGAATTTTTTAGGGTTGAATTATTATTATTTTTTGCTGAAATGGAAGTACTGTCATGTAATGTGTGGCATTCATGTAAACATGATATTACTGACTAGTCAATTTCAATGCCAAAACCCTTTTCCCATGTATAAACCACCAAGATTATAGAATGGTCATAGTAATGGGAAACCATTCACCCAGACGTTTCATACAAAACAATGCAAATGCATTGAAAAAACGTATTCGGGAGCTGAAAAGCACCTTGCAGTTTTTTTCAATCGCTATGACGGTTTTTTCCATACCTTTAACCAGTTTTCTAAACTCTTAACGCACCAACCCACCTAGCACACACAATTGGCAAAACTGTTAATTCCAGTTTTCTAAACTCTTAACGCACCAACCCACCTAGCACACACAATTGGCAAAACTGTTAATTTCATGCTCAAAATCACTCCTTATAAACTAAACTCAAACACTTATTGTCATAACACAAAAATACACTAAACATGACACCATGTCTAGCAAACACTAACACACGTTCTCTTTTCACACTAATATGTAGTCAATCATAGCACAATGTCATAAAAAACACCAACATCAGATGGAATTACAGAAACTGCATTCATTTATATGTGTCGGGTCTCACAGTATATGGATTATAGATTGTGTTTGCAATGCAGTTTCTTTTAAAGCCTCTCTACATTTTTGTTTTGTTGGGTTTTGTAAATGCATGCATTTTGTTTCTTTTGCTGCAGAAATTCAGAACAAAGATGCCCCATCTCAGAGTAGCTTTATAGAATGTACGTTTACTGTATTGAAAAAAAGAAGACAGAAACATAATTGCTGCAGTAAAGGCTTCATTTGCAACAGGACAATACTGCAATACAGTAAATATGCGATATCCCTGTAAGACCCGATTTACTGTAAAATGTCAACATCACCTTTAGCTCTCCAAAAAACACATTGTCTTGTCTTGCAATGCTATTGGATACATTTGGTCTTTCGAAAAAAAGAAATGAGCAATTACAGTAAAGAGCTAAAGGTGACATTGTAATTTTACAACAAGAGGTCTTACAGGGATATAGCTGCCATTTACAGTATTACCCTAGCTCTGGCCCTCCTCTGAGGGCCACCACACATTCTAACTCCTCTCCCTTGCCCCACTCCTCTCCCTTGCCCTTGTCCCACTCCTCTCCCTTGTCCTGGTACTTGTCTTACTGTACGGTCCGTTGTGCAACATTACTGTATTCTTACTTTCTTCGTGTTGCTCTATATTGTTCTTTTTCCACACAAGATTAACCCAAAGAGGTCTTCTTTACTGCATACCAAATGGCCATGCGATTGAAATAGGTAACCTCAACACCTGAGTGTTTCCTAGTTGGGAATCAACAGTGATTTATAGTATTTGCTTCAACCAGCTTTTTCTTAGTAGCAATGGAATAAAATACAGGGCATATATACGTGTTTCAATTCACAATATGAACAGCTGTTTACGGTACTTTGATTTTAGCCTATAAGTTGTAAGGCAATAAGGTTTTGAACATGATGTTATCTGTTCTGGCATATAGTGTGAAAGCAATGGTAAATTGGCCAGTAAAAATCGATTGTTTTGGTCTTGGTTGAGCTTGTGTGTAAAAGAAGTTGAAGCATTTGAAATTTGTGTTTACTCTATGCATTTTGTGTCAAAGCAACAAGAAATGTGTTAATTGTATAGCCAACACAGACGGACGTTGTGCTAACTGTGTTAAGAGTTTAGGAAATGTGTTAAAGGTATGGAAAAAACCGTCATAGCGATTGTAAAAAACTGTAAAGCAATAAAAACTGAACGTCTCTGAAACTAATTTTGAAGCCAATATCTTGTCATTACTATGTGGAGAGAATGAAATCCAGTTGATTTGAGTCGGTTAGACCTGTTTTATGCTGAAACAGAAGTACTGGCATGTAATGTGTCGCATTGAAACATGATATTACTGACTAGTAATACTCAATTTCAATGCCAAAACCCTTTTCCCATGTATAAACCACCAAGATTAACATGATAGAATGGTCATAGTAATGGGAAACCATTCACCCAGAAGTTTCATACAAAACAATGCAAATGCATTGAAAAAACGTATTCAGGAGCTGAAAAACACCTTAAGCAATAAAAACTGCGTTAGAATTAGTAGGAATTATATAGTCAAGGCCACCCTTGGCTTTGTGCTAGCAGCGAAGCGTCGTAGGAGAGGTAAACGGGCCGGTGCTCTGGTGCGACTCTGTAGGTGCGGAGCACGCACAGCGTTACCGGGGATATTTCTCTCCAACGTGCGTTTGCTGAGCAACAAACTGGACGAACTTCAGCTACTGGTGTGAAAAAACACAGACTTTCATTCATCTTCCGTTTTGTGCTTCACAGAGACATGGCTGAGTGAACTGATCCCGGACTCTGCGCTACAGCTAGCAGGTTTCAACCTGCTGAGAGCGGATCGTGACTCCCTGCTCTCTGGCGGTGGTATTTGTTTTTTTATTAACAGTGGCTGGTGTGAAGATGTGACAGTGATCCTGCAGCACTGTTCTCCTGATCTGGAATCATTTTTTATCAACTGTAAACCTTTTTACTCGCCATGTGAGTTTGCTTCATTCATACTGGTCGGCGTTTACATGCCGCCTCAGGCTAGCGCCAATGAGGCTCAACGTGTGCTCGCTAGCCAGATATTGTGTGTGGAGCATGAAAATCCGGATTCCTTGGTTATTGTGCTAGGCGACTTTAACAAAGGCAATCTCACTCAAAAACTCCCCAAATACAGACAATTCATCAAATGTCCTACCAGAGAAGGAAACACTTTGGATCACTGCTACTCTACAATCAGTAAAGCATACCATGCGGTCCCCCGTGCAGCACTGGATCACTCAGACCACGTCATGGTCCACCTGATTCCTGCATACAGGCAGAAGCTAAACCGCTGTAAGCCTGTTGTGAGGACATCGAAACAGTGGACCAGTGAGGCTATGGAGGATCAGCTTCAACCAACTGTACTCAGAGAGACTGAAGTGCCAGTTCTCTGCTAACGACTCTGCTTCTGTCTGGAGAGGGCTCAGGCAGATCACCAACTACAAGCCCAGAGCCCCCCACTCCACTAACGACTCACGTCTGGCCAACGACCTGAACGAGTTCTACTGTCGTTTTGAAAGACAATTGGAATCCCCTGAACTATCCCTTCCCTCCCCCCCCCCTTCCCACCAACTCTGTGACGTCACTCTCCATTCAGGAAGGTGAAGTAAAGAGACTTTTCAAGAGGCAGAACCCACGCAAAGCAGCTGGGCCGGACGCTGTCTCCCCTGCCACCCTTAAGAACTGTGCTGACCACTTGTCTCCGGTGTTCACCTACATCTTTAACACCTCCCTGGAGACATGCCATGCAAGTCCTCCACCATCATCCCTGTGCCCAAAAAGCCCAGGCCAACTGGACATAATGACTACAGACCCGTCGCCCTGACCTCTGCGGTAATTAAGTCTTTTGAGCGCCTGGTGCTGGCACACCTCAAATCAATCACAGACCCTCTTCTGGACCCCATGCAGTTTACCTACAGAGCCAACAGGCAGTGGCGGGCCGTGACTTTTACCATGAGGCCTTCAATGCAATCTTCCTGAATTAAACCCCTTATCAAATGACTTAATAATGACGCCAGGGGTATTGCCATGTTGATGTTACCACCCAATATAACCCTGACAACTGAAAGGGCTTTAAGAATTATGTTTTTGTTTTTTTAAGCCAAAACAACCACAACAAAACGCACGTAGCCTACCCTAGTCAGAAGCTGAAAAGACCGTAATATTCGTCAGATTCTACAATTTCCGACTGTCCGTGAATGCAGCCAAAAATCTTCCGTCATTTAGTAAAAACGCTGTGAAGTCCGTGCTTCTTTCCTAGAACTTGTGCCTGATTTAGATTTGCAATAAATTCATACCCATAAAATACATTTGCATAAAATGCAAATGTGACATCATTGTGGAACTATGCAATTATGAGTACATTAGAAAATATACGGAGACAACTGTTTTGGTGACTTCTGTTTACTGTCAGCTTATTCTACTGCTTATTTTTTACAGTTGATTCAGCAGGCAAATAAAGTAACAGCACCCCAACAGGTTAAACTCTGACCACTGACTATACTAATAGGCCCACACATCACAAAAGTAACATTTCATAAAACATATATAATATAATAATATAATACAACCTTGTAATACAATCATGAGTCATTTTCACATGTTGAATCAAATAGGCCTATATTATGACAAGATGCTGCATCACTAAAATACATCATATAGGCTTATGCTACAAATAAACAAGAAGCAATTCAAAACAATCGCATGTCACTTTAACGAACACAGTTTTTTTTAAACCAGAAGAATATAGGCTTTAAAAATCAACCAAAGTGCATTTTACACTAAAACTACAACTATTATATAAAAGCCCTTAAGGCCACTCATAGTGCCTGACCGAGTAAAGTAAAACAACATGAAACATGTATCCTACCAGCTGATTATTTGAAGACAAAGTCCATCCTCCTGTCTCTCTTTGTGAATACTTCGATGACACGACTGTAAAGTACATCCGTGCGTTTCAGTTCCGAAACAAGAACCTTTTCAATTGCCATGGAGGCCAGTGCCGACAGTCGAGCCTGCCCTGTCGTGTTCCTGGCATAGGTTTTTATGCGTTTTAGGGCTGAAAATGTCCGCTCCACAGATGCAGTAGACACCGGGATGGTCACCGCCAAACATGCCAGTGTCTACAGTTGACGCATGCTCCCGCACAGATCTTTCTGCTGAAGGAAAGCCAGGAGGTCAGCAGGGCTTTTCCCTTCAAAGTCGGTCATGGCATACATCACTTTCAGTTCGGTTTTAAGTCGGGGCAGGTCGAAGAGAGTTGCGTGGCTCTGCGTTAGGCTGGAAAAGGCCGGATCCGGGAATCTGTCCCTGTATGCCTGGAACTGCTGAGGGTCGAGGAGGGAGAGGAACATTAATTTCTCGTGGTCTTTAAAGCGATTCCGTAGCTGGGCAAGGATATGTCCACAATGTCGCTGAGAAGTTTCTGATACCAAGCGCGAATGTCCCCCTGCGCTCCGCCTCTCCGTGGAGTTGGTGCGCCGGTTTCACGAACAGTAGCCTCATAGGTCTCGTCAAATCGTCCTCTCTCCTTTTCAATGGTGTCACAGAACTCGTCCACTCTTGCCAGGCAAAACTGTACATCCAGCGATTTCTTTTGCAGTATTCCAAACAGCACATCCGAATACTCAAAAAGCCCTTGAAAAGTGGAAAGCAAAAACACAAACTCGAAATCATCGAGGTGTGCGTTGAATCCGTCTGCACAGCGAATAGAATCCTCGTCATAATCATCGTGGTGTTGCAATATGTGGTCAAATAGCTCCTTAAGAGCAACTCTCTTCTCAAAGACTGTGTTGACCAATCGAGAGTTGTATTGCCATCTTGTTGGAGCCACACGAGGAAGACGCCGCTGGCAGATGTCGTCAAGCAGCTGTGTGCGTTTTGAGGATCTGGAAAAAAACGCAGAGAGGCCACTGAGATGTGCGAAAAAAATCCTGCATTCTCTTAGCTTGGATGCACCTTGGGTCAGGACCAAATTGAGACGGTGTGCATAGCAGTGGATGAACAACGCCGTAGGAGCCCTCTCCTTAACTTTTGCTTGCACCCCATTTATGCCTGATGCCATTACGGCAGCGCCATCATAGCACTGTGCCACAACTTTATCCAGACATTGGTGCTCTTCGAGGAAACGGATGATAAGAGCCGCAATGTCATCAGCCCGCTTGCCGCCCGACACATCAGTAAAGCTGACAAACCTCTCCTTGACGCCGGCGTCTGTCACATAACGGAGCACGAGTGACAGCTGGGCTGTTACACTCACATCAGTCGTTTCGTCCACCATGACCGCGACAAAGGGCGCTTTATTTATTTGGTAAATGGTAAATGGACTGCATTTATATAGCGCATTTTTTATACCTTAGCGGCACCCAAAGCGCTTTACAATTTTTGCCTCTCATTCACCCATTCATACTCACACTCACACATACCGACGGCGGCGAGCTGCCATGCAAGGCGCCGCTCTGCCCATCGGGAGCAACGTGGGGTTCAGAGTCTTGCTCAAGGATACTTCGGCACATGGCCTGGGAGTAGTCGGGGATCGAACCGCCAACCTTGCGATTAACAGACGACCCTCTCTACCCCTGAGCCACAGCCGCCCCACCGTATTTCCCGTTGTATCTCCTCTCCCATCATGTCGGCAATGGCACTTATCAGGTCGTTTTGTATTTTGCCTGAAGTGCCAGTGAACACCTTGTTCGTTGATAGGTGGTAATGCAAGTCCTTGTCATGTTCGGCCAGAAAGGAAATAAGCTCCACGTAATTACCCTTATTTGCGGAGTCCTTGCTCTCTTCGTGTCCCCAGAATGACAGCTCTTGTTTCCCCAAAAATATGACACAATCGATTAGTTTTTTGACTATTTCCCGATTTTTCCTAACGATCTCGTTGTGGAGCAGTGTTTCCCTTCTTACTTGCTCATTGAGTTGTAAATCAACTCGGGTGTCTCCGAACGTCTTCAACGAGACTGTTGCATGCAAGTGGCCCGCCGTACTTTGGTGTCTCAATGCCGCCTTGGTAAGACAACTCAGGTTGGAAAACCCGCCGTGGCTCCAAACTCCACATCGATCCGTTGCAAATAGCAAGCATTCCCAGCAATACAGTTTACAAGGACCACTTGACGCTGTCAGCCAACTGTACCTCTCGTAGTTGCTGGATTGAAAGTGCCGTACAAATCCTTTGCCCGGCTGGGTCAGAGCAGCTAGCTGCGGTGCAGGTCTTCCCTGTTTCACAATTTCCAGCTTTTCTGAGAAAATCCTTCTCGAAAAAGTCTTTTCCAACAAGTCGGCCACTATATCCACTCCTTCTCCTCTGTCATTCATTGAAAATAAAATGAATCGAATCTAAAAAAAATCTAACCTAATGATCAATATAATTTCGCTGCTAGCTAGTCGTTACGTTTGTTTACCTCCTGATGGCGCCAAACGACAAGGCCAGCTAGAAGGCCTAGACGTGTAAAAAAATACGCCCAACTCGGCATACTCAAAATCTGATTGGTTGAAGAACATGTCAATCAACAACATAGTCCCTATTAGCGTCAATAGCGAGGGGATTCTCTCAGGATTTTGAAGGCCTCGGCTAGATTTTTTTTACCCGGAGGGAAATAATCTGATTGGATAAGGGCTCTAATATATATATTATCGCGCTGGAGGCAACGCAACTGAAGTGAAACAAAAACGTATTTAGACATACGTGAACAAACGTATTAAAATATATAGAATGAATGAAAAAAAATATATATTAAAAAGTATAAATTATATATTTTATAAAAGTGAAAATAATGTATTTTTCTGAAAGTGTCTAGGCCAGCAGAGAAGGCTTTGCTGGCCCTGACGGCCCGCCTCTGCCAACAGGTCTGTGGACGATGCAGTTAACATGGCCCTCCACTTCACCCTACAGCACCTAGACTCCCCAGCATCCTACGCCAGGATCCTGTTTGTGGACTTCAGCTCTGCCTTCAATACCATCATCCTCGCCCTGCTTCAGGACAAACTCTCCCAGCTGAACGTGCCTGATTCCACCTGCTGGTGGATCACAGACTTCCTGTCTGACAGGAAGCAGTGCGCCCTATCCAGCCGGCCCATTCAAAAATGGGTCGTTTTCGACCCATAAGACCCGCCTTAATAGCTCTGCCGTCCAATCACCGATTTTAATTCTGAAAACTGCTGGATACTCATGACAAAATAAGCTCAAAGCACATACCATTGGTTAAGGGGTTAGTGGGAGGAGGAATTTCCTGTATCGTCTGCAACGGCAGCCAATAGGTGCGTTCGACATGACCTCGCTTCATGCAGCGCTGCAGCCAGCTGCAGGCGGCTGACTTGAAACAGTGAATTCTGGTTAGACTTTTTGTCCGACTTGAGACGGCGCCGAGGCTAGGTCACTGTGACGTAGCCATCAAAGTACCGTGAGATCGATTCGAGAACTGCCGGCTGTGTAGCCTAGCGCATTTTCTCAAGAGCAACTGCACGGCTTCAAATGACGACACGACAACTTTGACGCTTGTTTTGGAATTATTCTGACACCTTCAGTTTCGCCAATGCTCAAATCTGGACCAAACTATTTGATTGAATAAAACATTTGTTGAAGAAAGGGTTTTGGGCTACCTCTTCTACTAACGGAAAGACTAAGTTCAATTATAAATAAAGTAACGTAAGCAAACAGCGCTTGATCGGCCATGACTGACATCAACGCAGCAAACCACGAGAAGCTGGAATGTCCAACTTCACAGAGCAGTTTTCAACTCCTCCCCGACTGCAAGCGGCTACTCTCGCCGGTCGTTTCATGCAGCCGTAGTTCATGTCGAACGCACCTATTGTTTTCCGAGGCGGAGCTAGAGCGGAGACCATGGAAGATTGCCTACAGCGTGAGATTTACAGCTTCGAATTGAAATCGGAGACGATATTATGATTACAGACAAGTATCTTAATATGTGTTGTGAATATTATTAATTAAAAGTCTAAACTTTTTACTTACGAAGCATTCGTTTGTGGGAGTGACGCGAGTTATTTGACGAGAGAATGACTTGTCCGGCAGGAAAGGCAGTATTAGCATTAGTAGCGCTGTTTAGCCTCAACTTTAGCATATTTATGTGAAACTTGGAAAAACAACATTACCTAGCTAGATTATGTAAACTATAAGCTAAATTTTGATATCTTGTTTGGCCAATTCGGTCGGTTGTAGAAGACAGTAGAACGTTTTTTAGTTATCGAGAGGAGTAGCCAGCCATAGCGCTGGCTACTTTTGGGGGAGGAGAATTCCGGTTTTCCCCATGTTACCACTAGTCACTAGAATGGTCATAACGTTTAATCAAAATAAGATATTTCTAATCTGTTTTCGGATCTACATTGCCCACAGATTTGTGGATATTCCACCTAGTCAAAGTTTTCCTCCATCTTGTAATTAAAGTGGTCAAACTGTAAGTTGTCTGATGAGGTATGGTGGATGGAGAAGTTTTTGTAAAAAATGGCTGCCTGAAATCACCTTAATAAAATATGATTTGCCTTAAGTAATCATATATCTATTCACATCATAAAAATCCCCTAGTTCTCCTCTTCAATATGGTATAAACCGTTTAGGTGTATGATTTAATATGAACATTCATAAAATATGAATATGATAATCATATTTCGGCAGCATATGGAATGTTCGGAATTTTGCCTCCGGCAGAAAAGGCTGGGAACACAAGTCTCTGACTCCCGGTCCATCAGCACCAGATCTCCTCAGAGCCGCATCCTTTCTCCTCTGCTCTTCTCCCTGTACACGAACAGCTGCACCTCCAGTCATCTGTCCGTCAAACTCCTGAAGTTTGCGGACGACACCACCCTTATTGGGCTCATCTCTGGTGGAGACGAGTCTGATTATAGGTGGGAAGCTGACAACCTGGTGACCTGGTGCAGCCAGAACAACCTAGAGCTCAATGCTCTTAAGACAGTGGAGATGGTTGTGGACTTCAGGAAGAATACAGCCCCACTCACCCCCATCACCCTGTGTGACTCCCCAGTCAACACTGTGGAGTCCTTCCGCTTCCTGGGCACTATCCTCTCCCAGGACCTCAAGTGGGAACTGAACATCAACTCCCTCACAAAGAAAGCACAACAGAGGATGTACTTCCTTCGGCAGCTGAAGAAATTCTACCTGCCAAAGACAATGATGGTGCACTTTTACACAGCCATCCTCACCTCCTCCATCACCATCTGGTACGCTGCTGCCTCTGCCAAGGACAAGAGCAGGCTGCAGCGTATCATCCGCACTGCGGAGAAGGTGATTGGCTGCAATCTGCCTACCCTCGAGGATCTGCACACCTCGAGGACCCTGAGGCAAGCGAGGAAGATTGTGGCCGACTTCTCCCACCCTGGACACTCCCTGTTTCAGTCACTCCCCTCCGGCAGAAGGCTGCGGTCCATCAGGACCAATACCTCTCGCCACAAAAACAACTTCCCTTCCGCTGTTGGCCTCTTCAACAAGGCCAAGGGCTCACACTGACTTTAATGACTTTAATAACTTCCTGCTCTAAACACATTGCTTTCTGCACTACATTACTGCATCTTGTACATTTGTATTTTTTGTCATATTTGTATTTTTATATTGTAAATTAGGCAACTTATATTTTATTGTATATTTTATTTTAATTATAATTCCACTTTAGTATAGATATATAGTATATTTAGTATAGATAGTCCACATATTTAAATTTAAGGTTACTCTATTTTTATTGTATGCACCTTCTTGCCAAAGCAAATTCCTTGTCTTTGCAAACTTTCATGGCCAATAAATCCTTTTCTGATTCTGATTAACTCCTACTCGACTGCCGGTCGTTTCATGCAGCCGCAGTCCATGTCGAACGCACCTATTATTGGTAGCCATGCCACCGAGACTACGGAAACTCCGACTCCGACCCCTGCCGGATTCATACCATGACATAATTCATTAAGCAGACGCTTTTGTCCAAAGCGACTTCCAAGAGAGAGCTTACAAAAGTGCATGGTCACAGATTCCTTGCTAGACCTAGCGACACGTAGGCTCCCGAGAGCCATTGCAGTTTAGCACGCACAATAGCGACCGTTAATAATACCTCTATGATCAGAATCAGAATGGGATTTATTGGCCATGAAAGTTTGCACAGACAAGGAATTTGCTTTGGCAGGAAGGTGCATACAATAAACATATAGTAACCTTAAATTTAAATATGTGGACTATCTATACTAAATACAGTCGTATGCAAAAGTTTGGGCACCCCTGATAATCTCCATTACTTTCATCTATAAAATGTTGGGCGTTTGGATGAGGAACGTCTTTGTCATATATATACACATACGTCATGGACAGTGATATTTTAGCCGTGAAATAAGGTTTATTTGATAAACAGAAAATATGCCATACGCATCATAAGAGAATTAGACACTTGCATAAATTTGGGCACCCCAACAGAAAAATCACATTAATATTTAGTAGAGCCTCCTTTTGCAAAAATAACAGCTTCTAGACGCTTTTTATATCCTCTGATGAGTGTCTGGATTCTGGATTGAGGTAATTTGGACCATTCTTCCTTACAATACATCTCCAGTTGAGTAAGGTTTGATGGGTGCCTAGCGTGGACAGCCCGCTTCAAGTCACCCCATAGATTTTCAATTATATTCAAGTCTGGGGACTGGGATGGCCATTCCAAAACATTGTAGTTGTTCCTCTGCATAAATGCCTTAGTGGATTTGGAGCAATGTTTCGGGTCGTTGTCCTGCTGGAACACCCAACTGCGCCGTAACTTCAGCTTTGTTACAGATTCTTGAACATTATTGTCCAGAATTTGCTGGTACTGAGTTGAATCCATACGACCTTCAACTTTAACTAGATTCCCAGTTCCTGCACTAGCCACACAGCCCCACAGCATGACGGACCCCCCACCAAATTTTACTGTGGGCAGCAAGTGTTTTTCTAGGAATGCTGTGTTCTTTTGCCTCCATGCGTAACGCCTCTTGTTGTGACCGAAAAACTCCATCTTTGTCTCATCAGTCCACAGTACTTTGTTCCAAAATGAGCCTGGCTTGTTCAAATGTAGTTTGGCAAACCTCAAGCGAGCCTTTTTGTGGCGCGTGTGCAGAAAAGGCTTCTTCCGCATCACTCTCCCATACAGCTGTTCTCTGTGCAATGTGCGCTGAATGGTCGAGCAATGCACAGTGACACCATCTGCAGCAAGATGACCTTGCAGCTCTTTGGAGGTGATCTGAGGGTTGTCCTTGACCATTCTGACCATTCTTCGCCTTTGCCTCTTTGTTATTTTTCCTGGCCTGCCACTTCTGGCCTTAACAAGAACTGTGCCTGTTGCCTTCCATTTCCTAATGACATTCCTCACAGTGGAAACTGATAGCTGAAACCTCCGGGATAACTTTTTGTAGCCTTCCCCTAAACCATACTGCTGAACAATCTTTGTTTTTAGATCATTTGATAGCTGTTTTGATGCCCCCATTTTGCCACTGTTCAGAGGAGAATCAAAGAGAAGCAAAACTTGCAATTGGCTAACTTAAATACCCTTTCTAATGATTGAATGCACCTTTTTATGTAATTGAAGGCTTAACGAGTTAATCAGACTAACTATGTGTTGCAGTTAATCAGCATTTAGTAGGCAGAGGTATTCAAATCAAATAAATGATAAGGGTGCCCAAACTTTTGCACAGCCTTTTTTTCACATTTGATTTAATTTCACACAACTAAATACTGCTACACCAAATATCTTTGTCTGGAAAACACCCCAGCACTCAGTGTTAACTAGAAAAGTAATATTACAATATTATATTGATCTTTTTTGGTGAAGACAGGAAATTATCATGCAGCCTCAGAGGGGTGCCTAAACTTTTGCATACGACTGTATCTATACTATATAACTATACTATCTATACTAAAGTGGAATTATAATTAAAATAAAATATACAATAAAATATAAGTTGCCTAATTTACAATATAAAAATACAAAAAATACAAATATGACAAAAAATACAAATGTACAAGATGCAGTAATGTAGTGCAGAATATTATAGAGTCATTAAAGTAAAGTCATTAAGTCAGTGTGAACCCTTGGCCTTGTTGAAGAGGCCAACAGCAGAAGGGAAGAAACTGTTTTTGTGTCGAGAGGTGTTGGTCCTGATGGACCGCAGCCTTGTGCCGGAGGGGAGTGACTGAAACAGGGAGTGTCCAGGGTGGGAGGAGTCGGACACAATCTTCCTCGCTCGCCTGAGGGTCCTCGAGGTGTTTAGGTCCTCGAGGGTAGGCAGATTGCAGCCAATCACCTTCTCCGCAGTGCGGATGATACGCTGCAGTCTGCTCTTGTCCTTGGCAGTGGCAGCAGCGTACCAGATGGTGATGGAGGAGGTGAGGATGGACTCAATGATGGCTGTGTCGAAGTGCACCATCATTGTCTTTGGCAGGTTGAATTTCTTCAGCTGCCGCAGGAAGTACATCCTCTGTTGTGCTTTCTTTGTGAGGGAGCTGATGTTCAGTTCCCACTTGAGGTCCTGGGAGAGGATAGTGCCCAGGAAGCGGAAGGACTCCACAGTGTTGACTGGGGAGTCACCCAGGGTGATGGGGGTGAGTGGGGCTGTATTCTTCCTGAAGTCCACAACCATCTCCACTGTCTTAAGAGCATTGAGCTCTAGGTTGTTCTGGCTGCACCAGGTCACCAGGTTGGCCGCTTCCCACCTATAATCAGACTCGTCTCCACCAGAGATGAGCCCAATAAGGGTGGTGTCGTCCGCAAACTTCAGGAGTTTGACGGATGGATGACTGGAGGTGCAACTGTTCGTGTACAGGGAGAAGAGCAGAGGAGAAAGGACGCAGCCCTGAGGAGATCCGGTGCTGATGGACCGGGAGTCAGAGACTTGTGTTCCCAGCTTAACGCACTGCTTCCTGTCAGACAGGAAGTCTGTGATCCACCAGCAGGTGGAATCAGGCACGTTCAGCTGGGAGAGCTTGTCCTGAAGCAGGGCGGGGATGATGGTGTTGAAGGCAGAGCTGAAGTCCACAAACAGGATCCTGGCGTAGGATGCTGGGGAGTCCAGGTGCTGTAGGGTGAAGTGGAGGGCCATGTTAACTGCATCGTCCACAGACCTGTTGGCTCTGTAGGCAAACTGCATGGGGTCCAGAAGGGGGTCTGTGATTGATTTGAGGTGTGCCAGCACTAGGCGCTCAAAAGACTTCATTACCACAGAGGTCAGGGCGACGGGTCTGTAGTCATTATGTCCAGTTGGCCTGGGCTTTTTGGGCACAGGGATGATGGTGGAGGCCTTGAGACAGGCTGGCACATGGCATGTCTCCAGGGAGGTGTTAAAGATGTAGGTGAACACCGGAGACAGCTGGTGAGCACAGTTCTTAAGGGTGGCAGGGGAGACAGCGTCCGTCCCAGCAGCTTTGCGTGGGTTCTGCCTCTTGAAAAGTCTGTTTACTTCACCTTCCTGAATGGAGAGTGACGTCACAGAGTTGGTGGGAAGGGGGGGGGAGGGAAGGTATAGTTCAGGGGATTCCAATTGTCTTTCAAAGCGACAGTAGAACTCGTTCAGGTCGTTGGCCAGGCGTGAGTCGTTAGTGGAGTGGGGGGCTCTGGGCTTGTAGTTGGTGATCTGCCTGAGCCCTCTCCAGACAGAAGCAGAGTCGTTAGCAGTGAACTGACGCTTCAGCCTCTCTGAGTACAGTCGTTTAGCCTCCCTCACAGCCTTGCTAAACCTGTTCTTCGACTCCTTGAATCTGTCCTTGTCCCCACTCCTAAAAGCGTCCTCTTTGTCCAGCCTCAGTCTTCTGAGTTTGGCTGTGAACCAGGGTTTGTCGTTGTTGTAGCTCACCCTGGTGCGTGTTGGTATACAGCAGTCCTCACAGAAGCTGATGTATGACGTCACAGCCTCTGTGAGCTCATCCAAACTATTGGAGGCAGTCATGAACATATCCCAGTCAGTGCAGTCCAAGCACGCCCGCAGATCCTCCATAGCCTCACTGGTCCACTTTTTCGATGTCCTCACAACAGGCTTACAGCGCTTTAGCTTCTGCCTGTATGCAGGAATCAGGTGGACCATGACGTGGTCTGAGTGACCCAGTGCTGCACGGGGGACCGCATGGTATGCTTTACTGATTGTAGAGTAGCAGTGATCCAAAGTGTTCCCTTCTCTGGTAGGACATTTGATGAATTGTCTGTACTTGGGGAGTTCTTGAGTGAGATTGCCTTTGTTAAAGTCGCCTAGCACAATAACCAAGGAATCTGGATTTTCATGCTCCACACACAATATCTGGCTAGCGAGCACACGTTGAGCCTCATTGGCGCTAGCCTGAGGCGGCATGTAAACGCCGACCAGTATGAATGAAGCAAACTCACGTGGCGAGTAAAAAGGTTTACAGTTTATAAAAAATGATTCCAGATCAGGAGAACAGTGCTGTAGGATCACTGTCACATCTTCACACCAGCCACTGTTAATAAAAAAACAGATACCACCGCCTTTCGTTTTGCCAGAGAGCAGGGAGTCACGATCCGCTCTCAGCAGTTTGAAACCTGCTAGCTGTAGCGCAGAGTCCGGGATCAGTTCACTCAGCCATGTCTCCGTGAAGCACAAAACGGAAGATGAATGAAAGTCTCTGTTTTTCCACCCCAGTAGCTGAAGTTCGTCCAGTTTGTTGCTCAGCGAACGCACGTTGGAGAGAAATATCCCCGGTAACGCTGTGCGTGTTCCGCATCTGCGGAGTCGCACCAGGGCTCCGGCACGCTTACCTCTCCTACGATACTCTGCTGCTAGCACAAAGCCGAGGGTGGCCTTGACTATAATTCCCACTAATTCTGCCGCTGGAAGCAGAAAAGTGGGAAATAAATCCGCAGGAGTTGTAGTCCTAATGTTTAGCAATGTTTCTCTTGTTAGAGAACCCCGGATATTTTGGCAGAACACTGAATTAACAGACAAAACAAGACAAAACACAGCACACCGAACCACCGAGGCAGCCACCGTCGGCGCCATATTGGATATAGCGACACTGAGCAGACATTTTACCCAGCCATAAATCTAAAAAACAAACATTTAATTAATTCATTTAGCAGACGCTTTTGTCTAAAGCGACTTCCAAGAGAGCTTTTAGTGCTAGGTCAACAAACAGACAACGAGACCGCCCCAACAAACGAAGCACATCCTACACCGCGCTGTCCTGAAGGCTGCACCCCGTCAGCGAAATATACATACAAACAGTGAGGATCCGTAGAAGACACCAGCGTTTGACGAGCGAATCTCCCAAGCCCCCACCCCTCGCCCCTTGGCTTGAGGCAACGGCCCCGGTGGGTGTAGGTGGTATTGCATCTTCGACTTGACTTCCGTGTCTTCCGGTTGTTTTTAATCTATTAACTCCAGTCAACATTTACAAAACTATCTCCCCCAATAATTTTTGTTCGATACTCGAACCTGGCTCATACTACTAGTTTTTTCATACAATAATTTTTCCAGATTTTTGCTATGTTTGAAACCAATCCGAAATGGGTAAACTAGCACCCCATTTATTTGCCCACGTCAAGAAAAGTTGCCTCGAAACGTGTTCGCAGATACTAACAGGGGACGAGCACACAAGGGAACATCAGCAAGTCGCTGATTTACCTGAGCTGAATGAGAACAAGGAGAAAGTACTTGGTAATCTAAAATTGCCTGCTTTAATTGTAGCACGTTTTACAAATGCTTGCACATATACATGACGGTTGTTTATAGAGTTTATTTCCGTTATTTTAAACCATATTTAACCATTTTGTAGGCTAATGAACGCGATTATTCTCATTGCATGACAAAGTAGGCCAATTATAGCCTAATATAATTTGTTATAATATCGTGGCATGTTACGGCGTCATTGTAGATAACATGTTATTCTGGAGCAAAGACGAAGATGAATAAATCATGTCTGATAACGACAATATTGTTATGGTCGTTATATTGTTAGAACTTTATGTCAGTTAACACTACAACGATGGCATTAACAATAAGCTAGTAATAGTAAGCAACACTCATCATCATTATAATAGTAACATAGGTATAGCCTGTAGGCTTAATTTAGCTTGCTTTGCCGAGCTAGAACAACGACGGAGCCAGATATTCAAGTTTGCAGTTTCTTTAATCCAACACAATACTTAGCAGTCAAACTAAAAACACGGAGCAAAAAGAACAACGTATAGGCATTGCACGTATAATATTACAGTATTGATTTTCATAAGTTCACATGTATCTGCTTCTTGATCGGACTTGTACCACATTCTGACAGTTTTCTGCAATGCCTTAGCTCCAGCTCACAAGCTCGCTACTGGTTGTCGCAAAGTATGACGTGTACAGCTAGTTGCAAGCGTGCACGAGTCTCGGAGCCAGCTTGGAGCTAGGAAAAAAGTGAGCCCGTTTAAAGCTAGGGGCTCACTTTTTTCCTAGTTTAGACCGGAAGACACGGAAGTGGAAAGATGGCGCTGTCCGTTTCGCGCTCTAGCTTGCCTCACTGCGCCACTGATCACTTTTCATAGAAATGAATGGGGACGCCATCTTGGAAGACAATTTCGGCTCTCTCTAGTAATATAACTCTATGGAATCTCCACACCAGTTGCACAACGTGGACCACGCCACGCCATTGTTGGCAAGCCATGCAGCACTGTGCGCTAACCACTCCAGGTCCACACGGACCAGGCCAGACGTCGATGACCACATGCAGCTCCTGACGACACATTGTTCAAGCCACCTAGGAACCAGATCGATCGGACGCAGCGTTTAAACACAAGAACCAGCAGGTTAAACAGAGAGCATCCTGTGTCGCACCAGAGCCTGTTTAAGGAGAGCCTTGCCACTCCTCATTAAGCCCCATTGTACCGAATTTTGTTGCAGTTCCACCAGAGTTCCACTGGGAGTGATCGCGGTCGAGTGCAGAATGAATGGGAGTCTATGGAGCTAAACGGCTAAATTTGCCTCTTTCACCTGATTGTCGTTGAGAAATCTCCGATTTTATTGTAGTTTTTGCATGTTCAACATGGATTATAGGTCGAAAATTGGATGAACGAGTACTTATGTCCTTTCGATTTCTTACAGGGTGAGTCGTTGTTTCCCGTAACACGCTAGCATTCTGCTAATGATGCTGATTGGTTAATGACGGACGGATTACGACAGGAGATCCCGCCTAATGGCATCCGAAGCGGAACCAGAATGTCAGAGCCCTTCTACGTGCATTCTCTGAGAATGTTAAGGTGGACTTTTTCGCCCAAGTTATTTTTTGTCCGCAGCAACTTTTTGGCAGGTTGCTGGCACTTTTATTTGACTTTATTTGACTATAGTTTTGAATGTACTGGACATTTACATGGCAAATACATTTAATTTCAGTCCTTGTTGTGTTATTCTTGTATTCAGTAATACAGGATACATGGTACAGTATTGCCACCTTAAAATAAATAAAAACTGCCAATGTCCTGTTCAAAAGTGATAAATATCAATACAAATTAGAAAAATAAGAAAATGCCTCGCAGATGTGCAATGATGAATTGTTCAAATAGTGGGAAAGAGTTATCCTACTTCTCATTTCCCAAGGACGAAAAAAGGTAACGTATGTGTTCCTATGTTAATTGCCAGAGCCTACCTGAAATTACGGGGTTCATATGGGAGGGAAAGTTGGCTAAATGCCAAGTGGGCATGTCCAACTCAGCCAATTTGCAAGGGCTACCACCGATAGCAATGATACGTGTTGGGCTCTTCCCTTACTCGATTACTGCATACAAATGGTTTTGTTAATATATTTAAATACGGTAAATACTTCACTGAATCACCCTCTACAGACTGAATGGGTTTCTTAAGAGTTACCCAATATGTGGCCTGATGACCTTGCATAGATGGAAGTCTACACCATATCAATTAATCCTAAACAAAATTGATGTATGTCGTGGGGAAGTTCTATTCGCACTGTGTAGATCTGAATTGTCAAGAGATGCGGTTTCAATAGTTTATTTAGTTTGTACAATTAAGAATGAACAGAGTACTCTGGACCCGTCATAGTGAAAGACATGCAGATGTACCTACACGTCGTTCGAGAGTGGTCCAGAACAAAGGAAACATCTCCCTTTTATGAAAAATGTCAATAATCAATCAACACAGTGGACAACATTTTCTAACACGTGTAATAACAGAGAGAGCGGGACCTGTGTTGACATAGCTCGAAAGAAAAGGAAGAGACCCTAGCCCGTCTACGTATATATTAGACAGCTTACCGTAAAGCAGTATCTCTGGTCGTAAAATGTGTATGACGTCTATGACATTTTAAAAAGTATTTTTAGAACACAAAAACGACTAACACCCAGCAGTTTTTTGCCTCCCCTTTCGAATTCCAAATTCAAATTGCTAGAAAAAAAATTATATCCTGAGAAAAGTGGATTTTTAGGGGTATAGCTCCATAGACCCTCCATTCATTCTGCACTCGACCGTTAGCGCCATCATATGGAACTAGTGTTGGAACTGCAACCAGTTCAGAACCCCGGAAGTATCCCCGAGAGTGGGAGTTCTCTTAGATTATACATTCTCTGGTAGATGTCAAACGACAGTCTCCTTAGGCAGGTTATCCATGTCCCTTTCCGCTCGCCATACTGCGTTTTTCGAAAAACGCAGACGAGGGAACGCCTTTGTCTCTGTGGAACGCCCTCTGCGTGCTCTCCGTCAGCCCTCGGAGAGCTTTTGACGGATTTACGTGCACCTCCTGAATTTTCTAACTATCCGTCGAAATTACGCAGAGCGACGGAGACCCCCCTTGGCTGTGATTGGTCTGTATTAAGAAGTCAGGGGCGGGTTTGCCCCTATGGGTTGCCGTGACCAACAAGACCAGGGGTGGGGAACGTCCGACCTGCGGGCCATATGCAGCCCGAAAAGGTCCAGCCCGCCATGGCATTGCAGTGCAGCACCATATTATTAGGTGCATTATTCGTTGGCAGCAGCACTATTTTAATATGTGGAAGAGGACCGTGGAGGCGCTCAGCGTCGCGTTCTTTGCAAATCAAGCCCCAATACGTTGTTGGTTTGGGCTAAACCCGGAATGTTTACAACGTCTGGCTCCGCGCCTGATTAACACTCGGATCGATATGCAGTCTCTAAAATGTAGCAATATAAAAACATTAGGGATGGGCGAACGATGCCTTGTGGAGCTTTGGTGGTTTCTTCCGGATTGTGCCGGCCCAATGAGCCGAACTATTGGCGCATTGAAAATGAGCAGCGTCATAGCAGCCGTTTAAAACTGGCTGAATGAGGCGTAGGCTAGTGGTTGTCTCCGACGGTACCCACGTTATTAATATTTTAATTAAGGCTACATGTGTTCATTTTGATTTGATATTAGTGCTTACACATTAAAATGTGTGATACATCTGTAGGCCGTTAGAATGTGTAATTTTCGCAGTATAAAGTTAAAGATGAGATGAAGTACCATGGGGCGCGGCCTCTGGTATTCAAACTCTACTTTCGCTTTCATTTACTGCTTTAACCAGCTACACCACCGAAAAGCCTGTTATCTTGGCGATGCTAGTGGACCCACTTTATACGATATGGTCTTTATATCAATAACTAGATTACACACACCGATTTTTTTCTTATCTTACATTTGTGATATGTAGGCCTATTGTGAAATGGAGGGACTTCATTATTACTAATTATTATTACCAGTGTTGACAATGTTGACGAATCATCAACATTTGTTTTCTGGGCACTGTATAGACCTAGTCCTATCATGTTACGTTTCATTTCAATAAAACACTCAAGTGCACGGATTTATAATTATTACAATACAAATTTGGCTAAATAATAATGACCGATGGAATAAACTTGAGCGAGCACCTGCCTGGTGCTGCTTCTCTGGCAATGTGTGATTTGTTTTTAACAAGAAGCCGTGGCTTCGTTCCTTGTATGGCACGGGTTTAGAAGAGCGGCAAAACTTCGAACCAGTTCGTGACGTTTGAAGCATTGAACGTCATCTATCACGTGGTTTCGTAATTTGATACAAGCTCCAAAACACTTTTTCGAAACTGTGCGTATTGGTTTTGCGACACAAGCATCGATGCGTCAGTGCCATACGTCCCATCCCTAAAAAACATATACGATCCCTTTCCGTAATCATAATAACCCCCCAGAAATGTTCACTGCACATCCAGTCAAAGCAGGCTGCCCTTTCAGCTAGCATCACAAACATTACCAAAGAGAAGCAGTTTTTACAATTCATATTTCAGCTAAACAGTAGGGTGGATTCAGGTATATTGGGACATCAGGTAATTTGGGACAGCATAAGGAAAAGGCATTTTACTTCTGCCTTGAAAAGGCTATGGTAAAGTTAGGGGTGCTGATACATTGCTTAGGAAGCATATAACTAAAGTCACATGACATAACGTACGTGGCATCACACAGGGGTGTGTGGTCAGCATCAAACAGGAAGTTGACCCCGAAAATCAAGAGATGAGAAGAATGACATGTGCTTTATGTGGATTTTAATATAAGGCTGTAAAATGTATATGCTTAATTTTATGTGGACACCAATGTTGATACAATATGTGTGATGTAATAGTGTACTAAAATCTAAATCAAAATATTTGAAATTATGTTTATATTAATTTAATTTGAACATTTTCTTGGTGTCCCAAATTACCAAACATGGTGTGGTAAATTGGGACAGTATGTTTGAGGTAATTTGGGACAGCATTTTTAGGGTGTAAAATGAAATGTGTTAATAGTTTAGTCACAAATAACCTGATTAAAAGTGAAAAAGTCACATTTATAACAACACAAAACCTAAGTGATGTATCCTAGGCAATCTTTAGCAAAAGGAATTAGAGGCTAAGGTTGCTAGCTGTCAGAGCTGTGTGTAGTGGGTCTTGTAATTTGGGTCAGATTATTTTATGTCAATAATATCCTGAAAATTAGGATATTATATACTCTGAAATAATAATAATAGTACTTAGAGAACATTTTATGGTTAACAAATCTATTAAAATGTTAAATTATTGTTCAATACTTTACTCTACACCCATGAATTGATGATGTCCCAAATTACCAAACATACTGTCCCAAATTACCAAACAAGTTGCTTTAAATTAGTTTTGTGTCAACTGCACTAAAATAGTGAGCCATGCATTTATAAAATATCATAAAGACTTATTTTTTACACTCAAATAATGTGGATACCTTGAGGAATTCAGAAATGTCTCATGTGTTGTGTTATTTTTAGAACTTGATGACAAACTTAAACACAGAAGATAAAATTACAAAAAATGTCCCAATATACCTGAATCCACCCTACATCAGTAAATCGGCATTTGAATTCAAATGTGACGAGAAATGGGCAGTGTAGTCGCTGAAACTGTGCTTATTTTATTGATGAAACGGCTCGTTTGTAAATTTGCTCAGAGTTTTCGATAACCTATAGCTAGCATCGCAGTGCAGCGCCACCTACTCTCCTGGCGGTGATTTGTTTTCAGCACCCACAGCCTACGGAGAACTATAAACGAAGTCTATCTGTGCGTATCCGTGAGCCTGCCCATCCGTAAACGGAGACGCAGAAGCATATTAAGGCCTTTAGTAGGTGTGTTGTTTGGCGACGACGTGTGTCTCACACGGCTGAGTGGCGACGTACTTATCTCAGACGTACTTAGTAGGCGTAAGTATTTTTTATACTTTCGAACATGCGTCGCCGTGACGTCGCCGCCGGTCGACGTTCCTAACATGCCGTCGCCGCCAGTCTCTCGTCCCATTCACTTCCATTCAAAATATCCACAAGGTCAAGCGGCTACATATGGTTAGGCTGCTCCTTCTCCTGGTAAGCCTAGGAATGTCCCTTTCCGCTCGCCATACACCCTACTAAGCAGGTGTGTCCCTACTGCGTGATATGACACGCTGCTAGTGACGCGCTGCTTGTGAGGCGCTATGTCTCGCGTCCTCCTGAATGAACCTGCTTCGCTTGATTACCCACAACGTTTGGGGGTATCTCGTTATGTTAAGTGACCTATGCACTTTTTAAAGCTCTCTCTTGGAAGTCGCTTTGGATAAAAGCGTCCGCTAAATGCATAAATGTAATGTAAATGTACCTCTCAGGCATTTAGAGGAGGCTTAATCTGTGGACATTGACTACTGTATATTATTCCAAACAACTTGGTCAATAATTTAAGAAAAATATGTCATTTTATTTTGAGACAATTTATCAAAACAATGAAATGAACAGTTTTTTAATGGTCAGGTAAAGAGTGAATACGTAAAAAATACTGAAGTTTAGTTTGTTCTGAAGTACCATTCAGCAATATGTACAACATAAAAGGCAAAAGTAAAAAAGTCTTAATACAACACATTAATAAATACTCATGGTCGCCATTCCTGTGCTGAATTGATGCATATACCCAAGAATAAATTGCTAATTTACTCGCCACCTTCATGTTTTCTTTATAACATACATTTATCAGATGACAAATGACGGCAAAAGTGGGTAATACATTTCCAATGTGCACTATGTATTTTTATAAGTATACAATGAATTGAAATTATATACAAATGAGACCTGCATGCATGACTCCTACAAGTTGAAGACAGGCTGCAGAAACAACCATCTAAAGGATGTGATATGTACATTGGTTCCAGTGTCCCTCATCTGTCAACGCAAACTCTTTTTAAAAGAATCTCCATATTGAAAAAAATCTTAAACAAGGACCCATTGAGGCAACACATACACCCATACAATTTGGAGGCTTTTTGCATATTGTGATAGAAATTGCATAATATATGCAGTTTATGTCTACAAAAATCTTTACATTGATCATTAACAATATATCAACCATGACCACATCCACACCAAGATGGGTACAATCAACAATTTTCCAATTGAGTTTTAATGGCATTCTTATAAGAAATCTGTAACTGATGAGCCTATGAAAAATACTTCAAAAAGCTGGACAGCAATAGTCTTCATAACTATACATTTCTCTATGATTCATATTTTACAAAGGTTTCCACAATTGAGAAGTATGCATTATGCACCAATTTTCTTAATAAAATAATTTGTCAGAGATACAGATTAGATTTCATTCATTGAATTAGTTACACAATTAGTGTTATTTTCTACTGTTTCAAAGACAGCAACAACAATAGACCCATACTTCTTATGATTCAGTAAATAAGTAGGTTCCACAGTTTTCAGTCCGACGACTGAAATTTAAGCACTGCTTGCTCACACTTGGCTGGCAAACACGGTAGCCAGGCACAATGAGTAAATGCCAGCTTAATGACCAATGGGCAAACGGTAAACCGCCCATTTTATTGCCTTCAAATAAAAAAATAAAATGTCTCATATTAGAAGAACTAATAAACGAGATGAAATAATAAACAAAATAATTCACCAATACACAATGTTTAAATTAATAACATGTATATAATATATATATATATATATATATATATATATGAAACACTTGTCCTGTTTCCCTGACGCTTCTCTATAGGCCTAAAGAAAAGGGGGAGGGGGGAATTGATAAGGAGATAGCACTTCCGGGTAAAAAAATTCAAACCATAGTGCTCCTTCAATACGAATTATAGAGGTCATCATATGAAATAAATACAATAACATTATTAATGAAATAAATTAAAAATAAACATAAGATATCTCAGCTTCTGTTTTGAACATCACTTTCAACTGTAATCATTTTGTAGTTTACCAATCTCATAAATAATAATCTCAACTGTTGAATCCATCGCAAAGAATCAAAGGTTGGTTCTCTGGGGGCAGCGTTGAAGCAGGCATGAATTCTGCATTCAGGCAGAAAAACACATTTTGGCTTCTCTTTGCCTGAACACACTAATTAATCCTTATTATATAACATACAGTGCCAATTTAAGAGCCCTTGGGACAATATTTGTACCTTGTCTCATGTCTTGGGGGCATTTTGAGGATGATGACTCCCCTTTAGAATCAATAACAGAGTTGACCCCCATCTACTCAAGTCAACTGTGACAGAGCCCTGCACCCATGTAGGGGTCAACATCATGACCGTGTCAGTTTCAAGGTAGGCCCACTCCTAAACACAGCATCAGTCACAATACAATGCCTTTTAAAGCTACAAAAAGTCCCTGAGGTGCACATTCAACATAGATTCCCTCTCGTAACACCAACAAGGCTTATACACAACACCTTTTGGATGGAGTTTTAAGTTTGGTTGAAAAGGGATTTGACAGGCAGTATTGCTCTTAAGATAATTTCAAAACAACCAAAATTCACATCTCATTAATCCCAACACTGCTTTGCTCACATTTGGAAGGCAAGTATGGAATCGTGAAAATTATTTGCGAGAATGAGAACACAGCTTTGAACCGTTAACATCAAAAACAAGTTTGTGACAAGTTTGACATTACTTGACATCAAGTGACAAGTTTGTGCACTGACTTTTCATTTCCTATTTTCAAGTCCTATGAACATTATGTTGTGTTACCCTTTCACAGATTCCATAACAGAAAGCTTGAAGGCGTCCTCTAACAACTGATTGTCTGTAAAAGTAGCAGGGGGTTCTGGGACAGATTCTGACAAGCCAATCAGAGACTCCAGAAGGCAGGTCTCCGGGTCACTGGTCCAAGTGAGGCTGGGGTAACTAGGCATCTGGAACTGAAATAAATTGTCCATGTGTTCGTATTCTTTAAGGGAGTTGTAGAGCGAGCTCGGCCCCAGACAGGGGAAGCCATCAAAAAACTCCAGGTCTGACTCAGAGGACAAGCTCAGGTCCATGCCATAGCTGCCTGACTGGTCAAAGGACGGTGAGGGTGTGCGTGGAACACTGCCACTGTGGAAGAGACCATTGCCCTGGTTGGCGTTCTCGTCCAACAGTTCCGATATTGTTGCTGCCCGACTGCCCATGTGATCATCTATAGAGTCTAACAGGGCGGCATCAATGTTTTCATTCTCATCAGGGAACTCTGCAGAGCTTAAGCCTCCGAACAAGGATGTGGTGGACTGCTGCAGAGCTTGCTGCTTCTCATGGCATTTGTTGTTGAGGCAGTTTGTCACACCCCTACAGTTGACGGTACAGTCTTCATTGTCTGCGTTGCTGAACCTCAGGATGCGGCTTAGGCTGCTCTCATCCACGTCCAGCGGGAAGCATTCCTCACCTGGGCTACGCTCCCCTGCCTCAGAGTCCTCGTGGGCAGAGGAGCCAGAGGACGAGTCCGTCATGTCGCTGCTGCAGCTGTTCTCTCCACCCGCCGCCAGCTCTGTGCTGAAGTGGAAAGAGATTCCGGTGGGGAGAGAAACAGTTTGGCAGGAATGATGCACTTGAGGTGGGAGCCCCAGGGGCTTGCAGCTGTGGCCGTAACCGTGGTTAGAGCAGTCTAACTGGAAGCCATTGACCTCAAGCTTCCCTTCCATCTCCTCTTTTTCTGGTCCAGAGTGCTCCTCCAGACGTTTCTCCAGCTCCAGTTTCATGATGGTGTGGATGTAGTGGGTCTGCACGCGGCTTGAGTTAAACTCTATGCGGCCTTCCGTGTTTCCGCAGCCATCCTTAGTGCAGCCACAAGGGAAAGACGAGTAGTCCATCTAAGAAAGAGAGAGAGAGACCAAAGGCACTTTCAACTACTGAAGCTGTTTTAAAGGGGTGATTGACTGGGTTTTTTGAGTATTTTACACTGTTCCTTAAGGCCTCCAATGTAACATTGGTTTGGCTGAAAATGGCCCGGGTGCTGTTCTATGCCCTCTTTTACATCCAGCATTTTTTTCCCGGGAAAAAACGCTAGCTTTTTCCCTTATATCATTAGTATTTAGATGAGCTGTGCGCTGATTGGTTGGTTTACAACGAGCGAAGCTGCGGAGCAAAGACGGCCAACAGCACTCACTGAAACAAGAAGGTAGCGACTTGAAATTAAAACGTACAAATAAATCTATTGTGTCTACACAACACTGTTTTCAACAGATTGACTAGATATAATTTGAAATGATTACGGTAGTTTCCACGTCTGTTGTCGAAGCAAACAGAATCGCCTTAGGTAGGTAACGTTAGCACCACAGCTTAGCAAACAAACTATCGTGATTCAACACAGCTTCAGTTAGCTCTAGCTATCTTACTGAAAAATAGATCTGGACAAACATGCATCTGAATTGTAGATTTACATAACAACACAGGTTATTTATTTTAATAAAACATAGTCAGGAACATGAAATAACGTAAATTCCATTACCAATAAACTAGGCTAAATCATAACACATTCATGCTCGTGCGTTAGCAAGCTAAACTAGTTTACATGCCTACAGTATAGGTGTTTTTGCTATGTAGCTGTTCTTACTTTCCTTGCAAATCACCGATGAAAAACAGATGAGCTTGAGTCTAGTTAACATTGACTAGACGGGTATGGCTGATGTTTGTTTATACCGTAGCATAGAAGATCTCTGCAGTTGCGCGAACCATTTCACCAAGGACGGTTTTGAAAACCTGGCTGGGACAATGTAAAGCAGGATTTGCTATGAAGCGGTTGCTGAAAAGAGGTGCGTTCCGACCTTAGTTATGTTCATCAGAACCGCAAGCTGTATTATTTTGTCGGTAACAGTTATTAGCAATGCTAACGTATCCTGTATCTAGCACAGCCTTTCTCCGATTATGTAGAATAGATAATCTAGACAGGCGTCAGCAAAAGGCTAGACTGCTTTCGTTTTCTGGCTATTTTTTTGGAAGCTTCCCTTCTTATGCCGACTACAGCTAGTCTAGCTAGTCATTTGCTAAGTAAGGTATGTTGATGTGTTTAGAAACGTAGCGTCGCTACCTCGGACTGGGCAAGAACACCAGTGAGTGGGCTGGTCTGGATGTACATTTTGGGGCGTGACAAAGACACAGACCAGAGCCAATTGAATGCGCGACACCGGACTGACGTCAGTCCGGTGGCTTTTTCCAAAAACTACCGTTTTGCAGCTAGATTTTGTATTTTTGAGATTTGCATGGGAAATAAGTGTCAATGGACTTTGAGGTTCACTGTATGTTCATTTTACCCACCGAACTGTCGTTATTCAACTATGACAAGGTAAAATCGGTTTTGCAATCAGTGACCCCTTTAAGTTTGGAACACTGCAACCGAAAGGCATGTTTAATAATAGCATTTTCATTGAGTCAATACTGTATGTATTGACTCAATGCCATTTCTCACCTGACATTTGATACCAGCCAGACTGCAACCGCAGGTCTCGGGCTCGCAAAAGCCCTGACAGTTGCAGCCGCAGTCTTCACGTGACACACGCAGCTCATGCAACTGCCTCTTCTCTTCCTTGTCAATCTTCTTGACGCCGGCAGCTTTGAGGAGCATATGGCGCCGCTTGGACGAGTACGGGTGAAGGAAGGAGCCATCGTCCAGGCAGGCGCCCGCGGTGCCCAGGTCCAGCTCCTCCTCTGGGATGTCGTCTACGGTCAGGTGCTCTGCCGCCTCACTCTCCTGCGTGCCGTTCTTGGTCAACTGTAAAGGGATGAGGGATTATTGACAAGGCTTGGAGATCTATTCTTCTCCATTCAAACAATCAGACAGTGTAACTGGCCAGAGTTCGGCACAACCAAGCTCACATTCAGCTTCAGCGCCTCCAGCTTCTCCTCCCTTAGACGGTCCAGGAGCTTCTTGCGGCGAAGTACAATCTGCTCTGCGGCAAACTCTGCCAGCGTGTAGGTGCGCAGGGCACTGTGACGCTGCACCATGCCCAGTGAGCAGCCCCCCCGGCTGGGCACGCTGATGAAGCCCTGGCAGTGCTGGAAGAAGAACACAGTCACCTGGTCAAAGGTCACGTTGGTCCTGCGCTCCCGCCGCAACCGATTTGCCTTCTTCAAGATGGATGTGGCTGATGAACAGATAGAGGGGAGAACCAGGGTTAGGATACGGACAACTAAGAACAAATATAGGAAAACACTCACATCCATTTTGGGTAATATAAACCCGCCTATTCCCCCTCCGCAAGATAAGCTTCCTCAACTTCTCAGTAGTTGCTTTCTCTTAAGAAATCTCCCTACTCCTAAACCTTTTATTTGATATCCCAAACAACAACTCCTCTTTTGTAAACTACATTAAGATCACAAACTTTAGCAAATCAATGCTTTTAGTGAGAGCTAGCAGTGGGACAGAATCCCCCCACCTCCCTCAAAGAAAACCACATGTGAATCAAAGTGGAGCCATATGTGGGGAAGGGACGAGACTGACGGATTATCCTGAATGAATAAATTCCACTTCCTCTGTTACAGGTATATTCAACATGCATTATGTATACCATGGAGTTGGTGTATGTGTCATTGCAAGAAATCTATACAGCCTGCAGCAGTTTGACATTCATGCTTGTGACATCTGAGAACACTGCTCTTCTCTCAGCACCCACACTGTCTTATGCAACAAATCTGTTTGCCAAAAAAATCTGAAGTCTAATGATCCTTTCCCTCCCATGTTCCGACATGCCTTCCCTCCACCTCTCCCTTTATCACTTTCTCTCAGTCTCTCTCCACACCTGTGCTGGGTCCATGCCCACTACTCAGATAGGCCTCTGCGTGTTCCAACACTCACTGCGGAAATGTGTGGCTGGGGAGCTGGGGTTGCTGGGGGTGGAGTCCAGTGTGTCAGAGTAGCAGCTCTCACTCTCCGAGTCCCAGCTGGAGTAGGCCGAAGAGGAGAGTGAGGATGGCGAGGAGTAGCACGGGTCCTCCTCCACGTCCTCATACTTCCTCTTGAGAATGAGCCCACTCATGGCCGCTAGCATTGGGGAACGATCTGTGGGGACACAAAAGGCGGGGAGGTATGTTAGTAGTGTGTCTCGGTCAAAGTCAAATATACACAGACAATTACCTGTAATCTAATCAATAGGTAAATTATAAACAATTACTATAAATTATTAGATTTTCTATTGCTGTTCTTGTGAGTAAGCTGTGGCATCGGATTCTTGGGACCCGAGGACTGCTTGCAAAATATTTAGATCTATGCACAAGGTAACGGGTTTATGCACTCCTGAGAGCCGAGGGAGAGAGAGAAAGAAGAAAGAGGAGGAAAGAGAGACACACAGAAAGTAATTAATCAATCCCTTCCCCCACAACTCAACAATTACTGGATCCTTCACCCACTTCCAAATCCCATCAGGTCAGCAAATGCATTAATCGCTGAGAAAAAGCAGAGAATGAAGAGAACACAGGACTAACGAGAGAAAGAGAGACAGAAGGGGGAGCAGTAGGTCGGCCACCTTGTGGTGGATTGTAAGATCTTAAGTAGTTGAGATCAAAATACTATCAAAAAACTAGTTTACAAAGCCCTCATAGTAGTCACGTGTACAGCTCGCTTGCAATTCCTAGACACATTTTTTTGGGTGGTCCTGTAGAGGCTACTGATTCAGCAATAAAAACAATCATTCCTTTGAGAGGACAGTGGGGTGTAAGAGAGAGAGAGAGAGACAGAGAGTGGGAGACCGACTTGTAGAAAGGGAAACGCTGGCCAGACAACAATCCCCACTCTGTTAGCCTCTCAAAACTTGAGAAATGCTGCTGCCTCATTCCCTCTTTAAACACACCACTGAGTTGTGCCTGGTGGCTGCCTGTCTATCCCCCTTTGTCCTCATCGAGACAGCACCAATTTCCTTGTGTTCTTGCAGTAATAATTGTGTTAAATGAAGTTCAGAAACTGTTGAATACACAACCCATCAAAAACAGAGGTATGAAACTGCCAGATTTCCCTTCTCTGACCGGATCATCGATCTAAAGGTAAGAAGTATATGCTTGGAAACATGTGTGACCTTAATACGATTAACTTGTTTGTATAAAGTTCTATCCACTAATTGAGGTAAAACATCCTTCTAAAGCTTTTTCAGGCTTTGTGGCTTAGACTTCTCATGTAAACACGCAATCACACACCATCTTCATAACTTCTGGGAAGTGAGCTATCATAATTACCAGAAGAGTCAAGTCATCATAAATGTTATCATAAATGTAAATGTTAATTTGTGTCCTGGCTGTAGCTACCTCAAGAACGCCAGAGCAGCACAGGAGAGAGGGAGGGAGGAGAGGAAGGAGGAATTGAAGAAGGGAGTAGCCAGAAAAAGGGCTGGGCTGGACTCCAGCAGACAGATGTACAAGAAGTAAGGTTCACTCAGAAACAAATAAATCTACCTGTTGAGACTGGATGTGTCACCACGTCTAGCTAATGCCACCAGCTTGGCTGTTTGCTTTCCAGTGAAACCTTTCCTGCGAGGCCTCAAGCAGTCTTGGTACACAAACTGGTACTCTGAGTATTTGGGGTTTTACCTAAAATAACCAGTAGTGTCCATCCTGTCCGCCATACAGCATCCATCTTGTAAACATTTGTTCCTGGTTGCAAATGTGTCAGATACTCAAAGACCAGCACAGACAGAAAGTGGCACAGATAAGACAAGGACAAACAAACAGAAGGTGACAAAACACACGCAGGCAGTGATACATACGCACACACACACACAGTGGTGTGCCAACAAACTAAACCATAGCCTACTACTTCCCTTGGCGGGCCGGAAAAAGTGGCAAACGCCAGGATTCTCTAACCCAGCTTCCATCGCCTTTCTCATTATCCAATGTCTTAAAGGGAACTTCAGTTCACTTGCAACTTGCATTATTAGACAAGTTTATACAGCCATCAGCACTGCAAACGGTGGCCTCTTCATGCAGCACAAAGGCTTTGTTTGACTTGCTTGCTGAAAAGGTCTTGGTCAAGAGGTTAGGTCCCTCTGTGCTGGCATGCAGTGTAGTGTAGCGGTAGGGTTTGTTGGAGGTAGATGGGGTCAGAATGAAGGGATCACCTTGCTGTTAGTGAGAAAACACTATTGGCCTGGGCCACTAAGGGGGATGACTTGAAAAGGCTTGGGGACCTCTCCAGTCCAGTTCCCAGAACATCTTCTAATAGAAGGAATAAAGGACTACTGATGCAATTCATGGAATAATTTGACTGGGAATTGTGTGTTATGTCTCTCTTCTCACAATGCCTCCTCACGTCACCAATTGGTCCCATTTGCATTGTGCTGCATTACAAAACACCTGGGATCAGCATCTGTTGATCCTCTGGTCTGCTCACCTGATGGGGCCGTTGTTGCGAAAGCTACAAACACACGCAAGTCTGTCCACACGCACAGAAGAGGGGACACATGGGCTCACATTACATTTTCCCATCGCCCAGCCCTTTTCACAAAAATAAAAACAAAGCTTTATAACATCCCCCAAGGGCAATGTAGAGCACCAGCTAAGCAAAGTATTAATATAGCTGCAAGCAGCAATGAGGTGGCATCAGTCATATGACCCAGAACACATTTTAAACATCCTTATAACAGGGTTCCGAGTCCCTATACCAAGTTTGGTGTGAATCCATCAAAGATTTGCTGAGCTACGACCCAACTTCCTGTTTGATGGCTTAACCGGGCAAACGGTTTCGAAAATCAAAAAACTATGTGAAGGGCTTTGTGATGCTTGGTCTGAAGATAATCTCTGCCAAATTTGGTGAAGATTTGACAACATATGTGGGAAGAATAGAGAAAAAAGTTTTTTCAGTTATTCAAAATGGCGGCCGATCATGTGTCAAATCTATGATCATGTGTCACACATGGGATGTCCCAAGATATCACGAGACTCACTTAATAAAGGCAAACAAATCAAGAGTTATTGGCCAAAACACATGTTTGCTTCCTGCGGCCACGCCCAGTGATCACATGACACCAAATTGGTTGGACATCCTCAGAAGGGAGTTCCGAGTCATCATACCAAGTTTGGTGTTGATTTCTCAAGGATTTGCTGAGATATATATGACCCAACGTCCTGTTTGGTTGCTTTGTTGCCGATTTTGATTGGCTGTACCGGAAAAACGGTTTTGAAAATCAAAAATCCGTTCAAAATGTATAGTAAGGGTTGCTGTGACGATGATGTGTGCCAATTCTGGGGAACATTGGACAAAAATTTAAGGAGAAGCGAAAAAAACGATGTATTTAAATTCAAAATGGTGGAAAATCTATATAACCGGAAATTTACGTCATAGGGTGTGTTGAACTGGTCTTGACCCAGGGAATCCAACGGTACCTCATTTTTGAAAATCGGTCATACGGTTCAAAAGTTACGTGTGTAAACACAAGTCCAACTTTGACCTGTTGGTGGCGCTAGAGTGCTCCAATGGGACAAATGAAACTAGGTGAAAATGAACTGTCCTTAATGAGTGTGCCAAATTTCACAACTTTTTACCATACGGTTCTAGGGGCTGCCATAGACTAAAATGGCGGAAGAATATTAATAATAAGAAAAGGTAGAAACACTTATGTGGCTTCGCAACCAAATATATATGTGAGATAACAAAGTTTGTGCTTCTTGCCGAAGGCAAAGCACATGAAATTATTATTATTATTATAGGGCCGTAAATGCTGTGGGTTCGGAGAACCGGACCATGGCAGAAATTAAGAATAAATGGTCCGATGTTCCTGAGTGGTTTTGTTGTTCGTTGACACCCTCAAGTTTAACAGAAGTTGTGTTGGTGGATTAAACAGTATATAGCATTTCCCATTTGGGTTTTGGCATTTTGATGTGATCATCCACATTAATTAGCAAACTTTTATTTTTATACTTTTTGAATAGTCAATGTCATAGACGCATGACAGTAACTGTAGTGGAAACTTTATTTTGTCATGTTTGGTGAGTTTCGGCATTTGTAACGTTACGTTCGCAACGTTACAGAGCCAGACAAGACTTTGCGGATGTCCCGCACATTCTTCACGCACACGGTGTGATGTATAAACATTTACTTGACTTGAGAATGTGCGGGCCGTCACGGAAACTTTTGAGCAGACGTCCGCAAAGTCTGGCTCTGTAACATGGCAAATTCTAACTGAAAAGTGACGAAACTCACCAAACATTACAAAATAAAGTTTCCACTACAGTTACTGTCATACTTCTATGATGTTGACTATTCAAAAAACGTTAAAATTACAGTTTGATCAATAATGTGGTTGATTACATCAAAATGCCAAAACGGGAAATTATATAGGCTAGCCTACTGTTAAATCCGCCACCACTTAATAACTTCTGTTAAATTTGAGGGTGTCAAATGAACGACAAAATCACTCAGGAAATGCATGTTGCGCTAAACCCTATAGCTGCCATGCTGTTACCATGCCCCACCACTCGTTTCTTACTTTCAAATCGGACCATTTCTTCTTACTTTCTGCCATGGTCCGGTTCTCGGAACCCACATCATTTACGGCCCTCTAATAATAATGATTTTATTTGTAATGCACTTTACATTTAGCTAAATCTCAAAGTGCTACAGGTTAAAAACAAGAAAGGTCGCAAATTGTGACAGTTTTCCACTCCGCCGACTTTCTTTTGTCGCCAATACCTAATGACAGGCCGCCAAACAGGACACATTTTCTCGCCTCCACCCTATGCCTCCACCTCTGTTGTCAGAACCTTCATCTCACAGTCTGTGAATTCAATTCAATTTTATTGAGAATCACCTTGCAGTGTACAATGTGACGAGCATGTATCACTGAATTATGATGATTTTACACAAATTACTACAGTACATATTAAAATCACACAGTAATAACTGAATTCACAGGTATATAGATAGATATGGGCAGACTCAATATAAAAATATAAAGATAATATACACATACTAGTACCAATCATTAAGTCACAAGAATATCACATAGATAATACTGAAATGTCCTCAGCCATTTGACTTATTGTATAGACGGATAGCCTGATGGAGGAATGAATTGCTGAGTCTTTTTGTACGGGCTGTTGGGATTGTGAGTTCTGTGTTGTTTCTTAGAGTCCGCCCTGTGGCCATAGTCCTTGTTGGTGGAACAAGGTCATGTAGAGGGTGGCTTTCCTCAAGCATGTCTTTCAGAAGTTTCACTGCAGCCATCTCCCGTCGTTCCTTCAGGGTTGGTAGAGGTAGTACGCTGCGTCTACCCCCCAGTGAGACAATCCTGAGTGCCCTCCATACTCTTTCAATGGCCCTTTCATGTTCTTTGCTACAGCCCACCAGTATTACATGCCCGTACTCAAGCAGAGGTCTTACAAGAGTAATGTATACTTGTATCAGATCAGCAACACTAGTACCCTGTTTTGTAAAAAGCCATAGATAGTGTAGTCTTCTAGATGCCTTCGTAACCAAGGCCTTTGGCTGACTCAACACATTGCACTGGTTTCCCCCCCGAGACTCAATGTTGGCGGGACAGGGACTGTTCTGCTGAAACAGATCTGTAACAGCAGGCTCTTCATGCCGTTTAGAGTCATCTTGTAGTCACTCGCCCAGTCGTCGAGCTGGAACGCCTCCTCTTCCACTGTCTTGTCGGTGTAAGCCACAGCTACTAGGAGGGTTTGTGACAAGCTGACATCATCGGCATAGCCCACGTTCAATGTACTACTGTACACAATTGACCTTGAGCTCATGAAAAGCAAAAACAAGTACGGAGAGAGAACGCCTCCCTGGGGAACTCCGGATGTTAATGTACGCCAGTCACTCATTTTGCCACCTGTCATGACTCGTTGCTGTCTGTGTTCAAGGTAGTTGTGTATCCACAACAACATATGTGGGCTCACTGGTAGGTTAGTCACACACATAAGGAGTAGGGCATGGTCCACACGGTCGAAAGCTTTGCTCATGTCGGCAAAGAGGGCCCTAATGAGTGTTGGCTTCTTGGAGTCGAGCGCAGACAGCCAGGTTTGCACCATACGCACCAGCGCTATTGTCGTTGACGAACCTTTCATGTTGGCATACTGGTTTTTGATAACCGCAGTCAGGGAGGGGAGCGACCTTTTCAGGACACATCTTTCTAGCAGTTTTGCCAGGATGGCTAGAAGGGACACTGGTCGGGAGTCCTCCCCCTGTGATGCTCCGGCTGACTTTGGTACTGGTACTACGTTAGCCGACTTCCAGATTGAGGGCACTGTACCCTCTGCATAAGAAGTGTTGAACAGATGGCTAACAACCGTAGCTAGATCATCAGCACATTCTTTTAGTACCCAGTTCGGTATATTGTCCGGTCCACATGCTTTTCTTGGATTTACAGCCTTTAGTAGGACTTTCGTCTCCCCAATTGAGCACAGGTCGGGACACTTTCCTGCAAACGGGAGTGGGAAGATGTGGAGAGACTCTGACACCATGCTTCTGAGAAGTATTGACTGATCCTGTCTGCTGATAGCTCGTCTGTGATGGCGGATCTCCCATTGTCACGTGATCTCCCCAGCTCCCTGTTGATACACTCCCACCATTTACGAGGGGCTTCGCCCCTGAGTTGTTGGATACAGTTCCGGTAATGCAAATTTTTGGCCTGGCGAACTATGGTGTTCACTTTGTTCCTGAGGTTTTTCCACTCCAGCGACTTCCCATGTCGACGGAATTCTGTCTGTCTCTTCTCAATGGCTCTTTTCACTCCCTCTGTGATCCATCCCTTGTCATCATTCCGGACAGACTTCATCTTCACAGGACAGTGGATGTCGAGGAGTTTTGTAAGGATTTCATAGAACTTGGCTACCTTCTCATGGACCGTTGTACCTTCAAACACTGCCGCCCAGTCCTGCAATGCAACGGCCACAGCGAACTCCCTTTTACTGTGTTGCGTCACGACTCTGCGCGGAACCCTGACAGCTGGTTGTTTAGCAACAGGTTTTAAACTGAAGTACAACACATGCATGATCGCTGCGTCCTACTGGTGGGATTATCCGTGGTTTGCAGTAGTGTTGAGCGATGTTAGTAATCACAACATCCAGGATCGCTGTGCCTCTTGTAGGTTGTTTAACTATTTGCCTTAAGGTGGGATGAGCTGCTTGTAGTCGACGAAGTGGTAGTCCGTTCAGGTCACCACAGAGCAAAATCCCCGCTTGGGGCTGGTTGCTGTGAATGCTGTCCACTGCGGTTACTAGGTGAGTTAGCATGTCATCTACACCTTGTTTGTCGTTTCTGCATGGGGGATGGTGGATCAAACCAAGCACGATCACCAGAATTGTCCTTGGAAGCCATCGCGGCCGAAGTTGAACCCAGATCACTTCTAGGTCTCTGTCCTCCAAGTCGTGCAGTCTTCGAGCATGAATGTTGACAGGTATGTATACCGCAATACCCCCACCTTTCTGGTGTAGCCTATCCCGCCTAAACAGTTTGAATCCAGGCATTGACATGACATGGTCAGGGGTATCTGGAGTGTCCCAGGTTTCCGTTACACGTACAATTTGAACAGAGTAGTTCTCAATTGTGGCTTCCAGCTCGTGTTTTTTGTTCTTGAGTGACCTTACATTAGTTAACATGAGTGAAGGAATTGCTCTGCCCTTATCACAATTACTATTGAGAGTTATAGTTAGCAGGTACATTACACAATACCCTCTCTCTCTTGTACATCGGTCTTACCCAGTTCCTCTGGCTGACTCGAGGTTTAATCCTGCAGGGCTTCTCTCTCCTGCTTGCACCACCCCTACTACCCCTATATCTCCCAGAGGCATGATCAACTCCCCCTACTGGTCTAGTACAAGCCGGATGACACATTCGGACTAATCAAAAGGTACAAAGAGTTCAAACACTAAGGCAGCTCATTCATGATAACGTTCATTGACTCAAAGTGGTACTTCTGCCCATATGCATATACATACAAGGAATACATTAAAAAGCTGGCTATCTAGAAACATAAAGTATGTAATATTACACAGTATAATTTAAAGCTGCCGCCGACCCGGCGCAAAAATATTACAGAACCTATGACACTTTAGTGCTAGTTTTGAAAGCACATATCTCTTACTCCATTACATAACACTAAGCTTTGATCAACGACACAAAAAGTTTCAAACTACATAGGCGGAGAGAAATCAGAGGTCGGAAGAATGGCGCCCTCCCCATTATCAAATCGGTCATAAAAGCGGG
This sequence comes from Mallotus villosus, assembly GCA_903064625.1. Classification (NCBI taxonomy): domain Eukaryota; kingdom Metazoa; phylum Chordata; class Actinopteri; order Osmeriformes; family Salangidae; genus Mallotus; species Mallotus villosus. Next base: position 89,601 of record CAEFZP010003717.1, read on the forward strand.
ATGTTATACAGGACCAAAACGCTCTAGAAGTTCGGCAACATATTATTATCAGTGTGTTATATAAACACTTAGCAATACTATCCTCACATAAATGTGAAGGTAATACGTTTACGTTTCTTAGCCTGGTTTTCCATCTTTATATTGTCTCTATAGCTAGCTTTACATCCGTCAGTGTCACTGTCGTGTGTAAGCGGTACTAAGGGCTGCATAGACGTTCATTTTATTAGTAGGCTAGTAAAAGAAATTATAAGGCAAGCGGCCCTCCGGCCCAGAAGTGCTTCGGCCCATCGGGAAATCTCCCGGTGCTCCCGATGGCCAGTCCGGTGGACCACCTTACCTTCTGCCTTGTAAGTCCCCTCACCTCAAAATCTACCTCTTCAAAGACGGTAGCGTAAATTTATAATTTTCATGCGCGATATGCCTACTTCTCAAACTTGCTCCAGATGTCTAGGCCAGCCTATCCCTACCATTATTTAGAATTGTGTTTTAAAACAACATAGATTTGCAATGGAAAAGTTGTAAATGAGTAGGACAACATTGCTCGTGATGGACTAGGCAGGCTGCCAAAATCGGCTGGAGCTGCTGCGCAGCTGATCTGCTGTGCAGAACTCCAGACCCGGTCGCTTATGTGCCGGGGCTCCGGCCCGGACAGCCCCGGCCCAATTTAACCTCTGGGCGTAACCCATAACAACGATTGTCATGTACCCGTGTTAGTGTGGACGGCAAACATTTGGAAAACGATATGAAAACGCTGTGCGGACAGAGATCGTTTTCAATACGATTACGCGTATTCTTATTTACCCGGGCTAGTGTGGACGGGGCTGGATCCAGCCTATCCAAGCACCAGCGTCTCTAGAAATGTTCCATACTAGCCTATTACAGCACGTCTCTCGCGGACGTCAACAACCCTGTTGTTGAGTGAAGACGTTGTTGAGAGACAGCAAAACGTTTTGATCCTGCATCCTTCATTTATAGCTATAATACCATTTGATAATACATTTTTGTAAATATATCTTCAACTTAAGTTTTAGTGTTGATAGTATAGTTCTTTGTTATGGTGTTTTTAATAGTGTTTTTTGTGTAGTTGGCTAGTTGGCCACCATGGCCATGGATCTCCAGCTCATCACCTGCCCAGCCTCTGCATCAGTGGATGAATTAGTGGAGCTCTATAATACATCCCTGAGCAGTGTTTTTGATCTCCATGCCCCCGTCAAGACACGTGAGGTGAATTTCTCACGCTCTGCTCCTTGGTTCACACATGAGCTGCGGAAAATAAAAACAGCTGGGGGTGTCCTGAAACGACGCTACAGACACTCTGGGCTGACTGTCCATAAACTGGCCTTCTGTGAACATCAAAAGGCCTACTCCAACTCCCTTAAAGATGCTCGCTCACAGTTCTATTCTAGTTTGATTAATGAAAACCCTGGCAACTCTAAACAGCTTTTTACCACCATAAATCATCTCCTGAAGCCACAACCATCCTCTTCAACTGAGGCTAGAGCAGTCGCGGAGCCAGAGGGGTGGCCGGGGTGGCACTGGACACCCCTGATATCGGACTGGCCACCCCAGGTGCCACCCCAAAAATGCTGATTGACATTTAATTTATCTTGTTAAAAGAAGCGTTTCTTTTGACATCTGGGAGCGCATTTTTTCAATCGAGGATTAGGATATTTCCACAGTTCACCAGTCACAAATCACTACGCCAGCCTCTGCGCGGAAGACAAGAGCATCATATTATAGTTATCGTTTTAAGGTTTAGCATTGGGGTTGAGGCTTCCTGAACAAAATGTTTTTTGGTTGCTGGGCCGCAGAGCCAAAGAAAAAGATGCATATTGGCAATTTGGTTCCATAACAGATTCAGATATGAGAAATGTCTCTGTTTTTGTTTAGCACTTAGTACTACCTTAAGCTAACAGCGCAGTTCCTATTGTGGTGGAGTTGATTCAATTTCGTTTTTTTCGTTTTCATTTAGGATAGCACACTTTAAAACAACAGTAGGCTATTATTTCGCCATTTGAAATCTATTGTAATGACCTGACTAGGTCAGAAAGGAACAATCGTCCAGGCATAAGATGAAGTTCCCGAACTTAAGCTTATTAACCACAGGGTACACAGGTTAGCCTACTAGTAAGCCAAACAGCTGTTTGGTCCTAGCCCACGCTAAATAAATAAAAAGACAGTCTCTTGTGAAACCCAGACGTAACAGAAAGAACAGACGCTAAACCCTGGTCTTAACTTCGAATGCGCCAACCCCCGACAGCAGGTTGATTGGCATGCCGGACTCCGCGAACACTACTGGTAAACAACTAACAGCCTAACATATAATATAACACACGTCTTTCTGTGTGGGTCGCTACACTATTTGTGTACTTAAACTGCTAAGATTCCTTGCTGAGATGCCTCATCAATATATATTAACGTTACAAAAGATTAACACTGCGGTCAGATAGCTACCCTGTTTGCTATTGTATAATGCTTGTTTGAAATACGTATTTCAGAGTAGGGCAAGCCATGATCTAGTAACTTAAAGGCTGGTAGTTGATTGAAGATAATAATGGGGACATGTTTAAGATTGAGATTGGATGTGTAGGCCTACATGTAATTTTTTTGCTTAGGGTTCACTTCAAACATTAAAAGAAGGGGTGAGATAGCAGACTTCTGCCTACAGTACAGTGTGTGTAAGAAAGAAATTAGTTGCAATTCAGATGTACAGACACAGTCTATTCATAGTAAATGTAGAATTTGATTAAAGTAACCCTAGTCGACTATACTAGGCCACACTAAAGAACTCAGGCTTAAGTGAATTTGAATTTATATTTCTCATCAGCAATCATATGAATAATTGACACTGCTTAGATTCCAGGCTAAGGTTACACACACATTTTCAGTCTTGGTCTGTGGACCCCCTGAAGTAGCCCTGGCCACCCCATATATAAAAGTCTAGTTCCGCCACTGGGCTAGAGAGGAGCAATGCAACAGCTTCATTGACTTTTTCAGATCCAAGGTCAACAACATTCGCTCTCTGATGTCCAGCTCTCCATCTCTGCTTTACTCTGACACCAACACCCAATCTGCAAGTGTGCTGTCTCCTCTACATCTCGCTGAGATTCGGAAGAGCCATGTTGAAGAAATCCTAAAAAAAATGAAATCCTGTACCTGTACCCTGGACCCCATTCCCACTGCTCTGCTCAAGTCACACATCCCCACTCTCAGTCCTTTCATCACCAAAGTTGCTGTCATCCGTCCCCTTCTCAAGAAGCCCACTCTGGACCCGGAGGTTTTAGCCAACTACAGGCCTATCTCGAACCTTGCCTTCCTGTCCAAGGTGTTAGAGAAGGTAGTTGCTTCTCAACTTCAGGACCACCTCAAACACAACAACTTGTTTGAAAAATTCCAATCAGGATTTCCTTCAACCCACAGCACTGAAACAACTTTGCTGCTGACGACAGCTGATGCAGGATCACCCTCACTCCTCATCCTCCTGGACCTGACTGCTGCATTTGACACAGTGGACCACACTATCCTCTTAGAGCGCCTCCACACCACCATTGGACTATCAGACTCTGCACTCATGTGGTTCCAGTCCTACCTTTCTGGCAGAACTGAATATGTCTCACTGGGAAGATGCAAGTCCAGACAGCTCCCTGTCTCCTGTGGTGTTCCGCAAGGGTCGGTCCTCGGCCCCATCCTCTTCATTACCTACATGCTCCCCCTCGGTCGTGTCATCAGCAGACATGGGATGTCTTTCCAACTTTCTCCAGCTAAACAGTAGCAAAACCGAAGCCCTTCTTGTTGGCACGCCACACCAGGTTCAGTCATCCCCCTTAACTCATCTCACCTTCGACAGCCAGGTCACCCCTCTCTCCTCCACAGTCAATAATCTTGGAGTTAGGTTTGACCCTCACCTGACCTTTAATGACCATATAAAACACCTGTGCAAAACCTAATTTTATCATCTTAGAAACATCTCCAAACTCCGCCCACTTTAACCCAATCAGATGCAGAGAAACTTGTCCACGCCTTTATCTCCTCAAGACTGGACTATTGTAATTCACTTTTCTATGGGATCACTGGCAAGAACATCCAGAAGCTGCAATACATCCAAAACAGCGCTGCCAGGATCCTGATGAAGGTCCGGAAATATGAGCACATAACACCAATATTACACTCACTACACTGGCTCCCTGTTTCTTTCCGGATTGACTACAAAGTCCTTATACTCAACCATACATGCATAAATGGACATGCACCTCCCTACCTACAAGAAATGATTGCTCCCCAAACCTCCACCCGCACCCTCAGGTCTTCAAACAGCTTGCTCCTCCGCGTCCCCAAAACCAAGCTCCGCACAATGGGTGACCGGGCCTTTTGCTCGGCAGCGCCACGCTTGTGGAACAGCCTCCCTGACCACCTAAGGGCAACGCAGACGCTAGAGTCCTTTAAAGATGGACTAAAAAATGTTTTATTCAGGAAGGCATTTCCTGAATAAAACAGGTAAACAGGTAAGCAGGTGGTTTTGTCATTTCTGGCCTTACATTATGTTAATGTTACAAAGTTTTCTACTATGCTTATGTTAAAATGCATTTTATTTTATTGTATTATTATAGTTAGTTTCTAATATGTTGGCACTCTGAGATTCTTTTGAATGAATAGCGCGTTACAAATCAAATGAATTATTATTATTATTATATAGAAAATAGCCAATTTGAGTTGGCACTGGTTTTCTGAGTCGGCTAAATTGAGACGTCATATCGTCTTAATTTGTACAGTAGCTAACAATCTTATCGATAGCATAGCTAGCTCTAAATCGGATGCCTACACACTAGGTGGTGTCGTCTCTTTAAGGATACAGAAAATACAAAACAGCTGAAGGTACTTTTGGACAGGTGAAGGCTACAGCTCTAGTCAAGTAGATCTAGAGTAGCAAGCTACTTTTGGACAGTTAGACTAGAGCTACAATGAACCAAGACGTTTTACAAGAAAAGTATCATAATGACAGTTGGCTCAGCTGTCATTGTCACTTAGCGTCATTGTTGTCCTGGTTACGGACTCAGACGCGCATGATCTCTTAGTTACTGTTGCTACGTCGGACAAATGTTCACGATGAGTAGATGAAGGAAAGTTGATTAGATGGTTGTAAATATCTGGATACTGAAGGTCAGGGAAGCTTTCCGTTTCACTTGTTACGTGCATTTGATCTGCTGTCTAACTGGAGCTAATTCATGTTGCAGGTGTTGATTCCGGACGAACTGGTGGAGGACGAGGAGGAGGGAGAGGATGAGGAATAGGAGTAGGCGGAGGAGGAGGGGTTGACAATTAAAATATAAGAAAATTAATTCAGGCTTTTAAAATGCATTTAAATAAAGTGTTTGTTTAAATACTGTAAATCGTGTTTTTTCTTCTATAAGCATACACATAATAAGTTACAATACACAATACTTAGCAGCAGCCTGTTATACTTAAAGTAGATTTTTTTCAATAAATAAGTTAAATTACATTGTTGAGTTTAAGTAAACACATTCAGTCTAGTTTTGCACTATAGGCTACATTTTACTAGGTAATATGCATTTTATACTTTGTATACAATAAATATCCATTATATGCATAAATGTGACTATAAATTAAGGTTGAGAAATTGATTTGCATTTGGTATGCGAACGTTATCAGAACGTCGCAAGGGAGCGTCCCCATGACGTCACAGACAAACGTCCCCTGAACGTCCCCTAAATGTTATGTGGACGTTACATGGATGTCCTGGGGATGTTTATCTGCGACGTCCCCGGGACCTTTAGGGAACCCTACAAAAAGACGTCATGGGGCATTCCCTTGTGACGTCCTAAAACTTTCGGGGACGTCCTGGGGACATCATTTTGTTAGCTGAGTCAGCGTTCCATAGAATACGAGTCAACTCCCCCCAAATAGGATGACGTACTTACCTCCCCCCAATACGGTACGCTCCCCTAAATGGTAAACGACATTACATTAACTCAAAACAGAAATGGTTGGTACTGGTACTACACTTCGTCGCTGAATGTATTCAGTAGCGTTAACTAACAAGAAATAAGAAATTGATCGACAGAAGTACGAAATGCAATAGCCTGACAGAGTTACGTGCACCAGGACATTTATTTGGGTATCGAAGCATGTAGCAAATAGTAGGCTACCTATGCAGAAGCATAAATTGCGTGTTAAACGTAAAAATCGATAGCCAAACAACTATCCTGGTCCACGTAACTCTGTCATTGAGGCATTTCGTTCTTCTGTCGTGGACTATTAGTTTTTTCTTCTGAAAAGTCCTGCTTCCTTCAACTGCGTTTTTAGCATGCGCATAGGCTACTTATTTTAATATTGTGAAACGTTAACAGCATATCTAAGATTATTTAATCGGAATGACCCTGATTAAAATAAAGAGTAGTGCAAGTCATGACTCTGAATTGTTAACACAAATGTTTCTTCTTTCCTTCCAACCAAATGATCAAGTTCATGATAATGACAGTTACGTGGACCAGGATAGTTGTTTGGCTATCGATATTACGTTTAACACGCAATTTATGCTTCTGCATAAGTAGCCTACTATTTGCTACATGCTTCAATACCCAAATAAATATGGTTAGAACCGAAACTGTACTGTACTGTAGCGAGTGTACGTGCCAGTGCCTCCACTGGCACATGACAGTCACTAGTGGTAGGTGCCAGTGCCTCTACTGGCACATGACAGTTACTGTTCTGTTGATAGTGGTATGCAAGTGTCTCGTGGCAGTTGCATTGGCTTTTGTTTACTGTCGTGTAAATGCCCCGCGGACATTTTATTTTTTAAATATAAGTTAAACTGTTCGTGCTAACAGACTCCAAACCATACTTTGTATGTCTCACTACAAGCTCACCATACAAAGTAGTCGCATATATATGTTGCATATAGTGTAATGTAATGTAAAGCAGACTTGTACACACTTAATTAATTAGTAAAAAATTATTTTACTCAGAGTAACTGAATTTAAGAGTGCACATGAGCCACCCTTGTAAACTCTCCTACGTCTTTAATGCACATATGCATCGTTGTGTTGTTATCAGCGCCTCCTAGTGGCGTATATCATTTGCATTTCGATACTCATAGTAAATATAGTTAATAATAGTTCATTATTTTCATATGAAAAACCATGTAAATAAATGACATCCTATGATTGCAAATGTAGGCTATGTTGGCTTCAGTTATTACAATTAATTATATACGCCAGTAAGAGGCGCTGATAAAAACACAACGATGCGTCTACAACGGTGGCTCATGTGCACGCTTAAATTCAGTTACGCTTAGTAAAATGTGTTACAAATTAATAACGTGTGTACAAGTCTGCTTTACATTATAGTCGCACCCTTACACTATTCATGGGTTTCATGTGACGTCACACAGTAGTCGCGGCGCCATCTTAAGGACAGAAGTGCAAGATGCCGTTTATCTACTGTGCATGGGCTGTGATAACAGCAAATCTCAAATACATAAATTACCTTTTACAATGTCCCAAAAAACTCTGAGCGTCATGAGAAATGGATTGCTGCTATCAAGAGGGATCACTGGACTGGACTAGAGAACATAATTTTAAATGTGAGCATGTATAACGTTATTCTGAGCTAGCATTAGATGCTAGCATTAGCTTTATGTAATGTCCAGAATAACGTTGATATAAATCCACATTAGCATTAGTAACGTTAGTTATGTAAGGTATTTTATTATTAGCTTTCATTGTGACAAGGGGATCATTGCTCTGACGGTCTGGCGGAGTGAGTTAAATAAAGTGAGACGTGCAGTGCCGTCTTGGTCCCGAAGCCCGTGTCCTTCTTTTAAAACCCAAACCTAAGTTTAGCATAAAACCCATGGCTAGTTATATGGTTGAATTATGTTATGTTGCTACTTGTTGGATTGGCGTTAGTATGCTAAACTACTTTTCATTTGGTGTCCTGGTCTGACTGATATTACAACAGAATCGGATGGCAATTCAGTTCAGTGATATTAACGCAATTCGTGTAATGTTAATATTGCTTGACTAACAGACTGTCACTGACCCTTCCTATGACCAATAAAATGTTCTTCATTTTTGGATCATCAACCCATCCTGATGAGAAGTAGCGGTAGGCTTCGGTGCTTTTAAATGCCTTAAAGGGGTTACTGATTGCAAAACAGATTTGACCTTGTCATAGTTGAAAAATGACAGTTTGGTGTGTAATATAGACATACAGTGAACCTCAAAGTCCATTGAAACCTCTTTCCTATCACAATTTCACTTCTCACTACTGTTTTGAAACTGCAACTGGCAAACGCTCGGTTTTGAAACAGTGCAACTTGGGACGTCACAAGTTGCAGCATCATCTTTGTTACGCCCCAACATTTATACAGACCAGCCCTCTGGTGTTCTAGCCCTGGATCTCAGACACTCGTTTAGCTGCGCGCTGCTCTATGTACTTCCACGCGAACAACAAAGGAGAAAGTTTGAAAGTTTCGGCCTGTGCAACACGCCAGCTACGTTTTAGCGTTTGATGGACAGGGTGCTGGATGGCATTCCCCGACAGCAGTGTCTAGTTTACCTGGATGATATCCTGGCCCATGGCAGCTCTTTCCAGTCAGCCCTGGGGGTGCTAGGGTGTGTGCTGGATCGGGTGGCTGGCGCAGGTCTGAAGCTCCACCCCGAGAAGTGCCACTTCATGAGGAGGGAGGTGAGCTTCTTGGGCCATCGAGTGGGGAAGGAGGGGATCAGCACCATGGAAGACAAGGTGAGGGCTGTCCGAGACTGGCCCATCCCCACTGACCAGCGACAGCTGAAGAGCTTCTTGGGCCTGGCCTCTTACTACAGGAGGTTTGTACGGGGCTTCTCAAGCATCGCTGCTCCCCTGAACCGCCTGCTTCCGAAGGATAAGGCCTTCACTTGGACAAGGGAATGTGACAAGGCCCCGTGCTCGCCCCCCCCTGACCTCACCTTGCCCTTTATCCTGGATACAGACACGAGCAATGTGGGCATGGGTGGGGTGCTGGCCCAGGTGGGGCCAGAGGGGGAGAGAGTGGTGGCGTACTCAGTAAAACCTTTGACAAACACGAGCGCCGCTACTGTGTTACCTGGAGGGAGGTCTTGGCTGTTGTGGCTTCTGTCAGACACGCTTCAAGTACTACCTGGGTGGCCTGCCCTTTACTGTTAGGACTGATCACTCTGCTCTCCAGTGGCTCATGTCTTTCAGAGAGCCAGAGGGTCAGGTGGCTCGCTGTTTGGAAGAGCTTCACTTCACAGTGGTGCACAGGGCAGGGGCACGCCACTCCAACGACGACGCCATGTCCCGCCGGCCCTGTACTGCCGACGGTTGCCGCCACTGTGAGCGGAGAGAGGAACGGGAGAGGAAGCTGTGTGCAGAGGAGGGGTTCTCTGCCAAAGAGTGTCGGGTGAGCGGGCCTGTCAGCTGTGAGCTGCAGACTGTCGATGTGGCTGCATGGGGGGGAACAGCAGGGACGGGATGCAGACCTACAGCCAGTGCTATAGTGGGTAGAGGCACAGGTGAGGCCACCATGGGAAGAGGTAACAGCGCTCTCACTTGCAACCAAAGGGTTGTGGTCAAAGTTTGAGAGACTGCGGCTGGCGGATGGCGTGCTCCAGCGGGCATGGAAAGAGTCTACAGGGGAGGAGAGGTGGCAGGTGGTGGTCCCAAAAGCGTTGCGGGAGGCTGTGCTCCAGAGTACTCATGGAGGGGTGGGGACTGGACACTTTGGAGTCACAATAACACGCTTTTACTGGGGGCAGCACAAGAGGGATGTTGAGGACTTTTGCCGCCGCTGTGACAACTGCACAGCGAGAAAGGGCCCCACAGGCCACTCTCACGCTCAGCTCCAACAGTTCCCAGTGGGGGCTCCCATGGAGAGGGTGGGAGCTGGGCCGTTCCCTACCACAGACAGTGGAAACCGTTGGGTGCTCACGGCCATGGACTATTTCACAAAATGACCCGAGGCCTATGCTCTGCCTAACCAGGAGGCAGAGACCGTCGTCGACGCCCTGACAGAGGGGATGTTCAGCAGGTTTGGAGCTGCAGAGGCGATCCACAGCGACCAAGGAAGAAACTTTGAGTCCCGTGTGTTCACCACCATGTCTGAGAGGCTGGGTATGCACAAGACCTGCACTACTCCTCTCCATCCTCAAAGGGATGGCCTCGTGGAACGCTTCAACAAAACGTTGGGACAGCAACTGGCCATCGTCTCTGCCAAACACCAGCGTGACTGAGACAGGCACCTGCCTATGGTCCTCATGGCATGCCACTCCGCTGTCCAAGACTCCACCTCCTGCACGCCTGCCCTCCTCATGCTGGGAGAGAGATCCGCACCCTGCGGAGATGGCGTTTGGTCGGCCCCTGGATAGCCCTCCTGTTCCCCTGGGACTGGAATATGCCCGGAGACTCCAGGACCGGCTGGAGACAGCCCACACCTTCGCCAGGAGGCAACTGGTGAATGCAGGCGTGAGGCAGAAGCGGAACCACAACGTGCACACCCGGGGTAGGCACTTTGTGGCTGGAGAGCTGGTCTGGGTTTACAGTCCCCTTAGGAAAAAGGGCAGAAGCCCCAAGTTGGACAGTCACTGGGTGGGACCCTGCAGCGTCCTGGAGAGGGTAGGGGAGGTGGTTTACCGGGTGCAGCTTCCTCCTAGGGGGAAAAAGGTGACACTGCACCGGGACAGGTTAGCCCCATACAGAGGGGCCTCTTCCCCCCAAACCCCAGGGACCCCCACAATCCCCCTCTCTGGCCATGACACTCCCCAGGCACCCACCCCCTCCTGTTCCCCCGGGACTGGAATATGCCCGGAGACTCCAGGACCGGCTGCAGACAGCCCACACCTTCGCCAGGGGGCAACTGGTGAATGCAGGCGTGAGGCAGAAGCGGAACCACAACGTGCACACCCGGGGTAGGCACTTTGTGGCTGGGGAGCTGGTCTGGGTTTACAGTCCCCTTAGGAAAAAGGGCAGATGCCCCAAGTTGGACAGTCACTGGGTGGGACCCTGCAGCGTCCTGGAGAGGGTAGGGGAGGTGGTTTACCGGGTGCAGCTTCCTCCTAGGGGGAGAAAGGTGACACTGCACCGGGACAGGTTAGCCCCATACAGAGGGGCCTCTTCCCCCCCCAAACCCCAGGGACCCCCCACAATCCCCCTCTCTGGCCATGACACTCCCCAGGCACCCACCCCCAAGCGCCACAGACCAGGCTCCAGACGGCCCACGCCCCCTGTCTCCCTCCCTGTGTCCCCATGTGGTTCCCCGGAGCCATGGATTATTTCCCGTTCCTGCTTCCTTGTCCCCCATATCCCTACCCTTGTCCCCTGGTACTCAGAGGGTCAGCGCTCTGCCACGGGTGGAGCCTCCTGTTCCACATCTGGACACTCTGCAACCTGCACGGTCGCGCAGGCGAAGGAGACCTCCGGGTCGCTTCAGAGACTTTGTTTGTTCCCTCGAGGGACTTTGTGGTGGGGGGGCTGTGTAGCGACCCGCAGATACATATGTGTGTGGCATGTTAGGCTGTTGAGTTTTGTGGCCATTGTTCAGTGTTCGCGGGGTCTAACATGCCGATCAACCTGCTATCTGCCAATCAAAGGAATGCACAGAATGTTCGGTTGCAGGGCATCCTGGTAGTTGGTGGAGGGACATGGGAGGGGGGGTTGGGCTGAAGGGATGGGGCATTGTTAGGACCAGGTTTAACCTTTTTAGCTCTCTCTTACGCCTGGGTTTCAAGAGAGCTGGTCGCGATTGTTCTGTGTGTCCTAATACGATTCTGTTAGTTGATTTGGCATAGGCTACGGCAAAACAGTAGCCTGTGTTAACTTTCAATAAACGAAACAGATTCTGTAACGTCATCGCATGCCTGTTGCTTTCGGACCAAGGCTGGTCATTACAGTATATTGAAAATGGACCATCATAAATGCTGTGTTCCAGGCTGTACTGGGAATGCTGACACTTTTCATAATCTTCCCAAGGAACCAGACACTCGACGGGCATGGCTGATGTCTCCTGTATCTAGCATAATAGAATGCTAAATACGTTTTATATACGTTTAAATACGAAACACATCAACATACTGCTGTAGTCGACATTAGAAGGGAAGCTTCCAAAAAAATAGCCAGAAAACGAAAGCAGTCTAGCCTTTTGCTGACGCCTGTCTAGATTATCTATTCTACATAATCGGAGAAAGGCTGTGCTAGATACAGGATACTACAGCTTGCGGTTGTGATGAACATAACTAAGGTCGGAACGCACCTCTTTTCAGCAACCGCTTCATAGCAAATCCTGCTTTACATTGTCCCAGCCAGGTTTTCAAAACCGTCCTTGGTGAAATGGTTCGCGCAACTGCACAGAGATCTTCTATGCTACGTCATACAAACATCAGCAATACCCGTCTAGTCAATGTTAACTAGACTCAAGCTCATCTGCTTTTCATTAACGGTGATTAGCAAGGAAAGTAAGAACAGCTAGATAGCGAAAACACCTATACTGTAGGCATGTAAACCAGTTTAGCTTGCTGACGCAAGAGCATGAATGCGTTATGATTTAGCCTAGTTTACTGGCAATGGGACTTAGGTTATTTCATGTTCCTGACTATGTTTCGTTCAAATAAATAACCTGTGTTGTTATGTAAATCTACAATTTAGATGCATGTTTGTCCAGATCTATTTTTCAGCAAGATAGCTAGAGCTAACTGAAGCTGTGTTGAATCACGATAGTTTGTTTGCTAAGCTGTAGTGCTAACGTTACCCACCTAAGGCGATTCTGTTTGCTTCGACAACAGAAGTGGAAACTACCGTAATCATTTCAAATGATATCTAGTCAATCTGTTGAAAACTGTGTTCTATTGTAGACACAATAGATTTATTTGTACGTTTTTATTTCAACAAGAAACCTTCTTGTTTCAGTGAGTGCTGTTGGCCATCTTTGCTCCGCAGCTTCTCTCGTTGTAAACCAACCAATCAGCGCACAGCTCATCTAATACCAATGAGCATAAGGGAAAAAGCTAGCGTTTTTTCCCGGGAAAAAAATGCTGGATGTAAAAGAGGGCATAGGACAGCACCCGGGCCATTTTCAGCCAAACCAATGTTACATATACCCTATTCGGAGACCTTAAGGAACAGTGTAAAATACAACAAAAAAAAACGTCAATAACCCCTTTAAGGCTTAAGGGCTTCCCCAGTGTGTGGAGAGGGATCGTGGGAGAGGTATATAGATAACGTCAGCTAATGTCAAATTTGGCAGGTTTTTACTATAGCTACTTTAGTGGAGTAAGCAGTTTTATTATATGGCAACGACAGTTCGAGCCTTCTGATTGGCTAATGGGTAGTCATGCCAAACCCGTATTGACCAGCGGTCCAATAAGTATTGTTATTGCCCTCCTCTGACGTCATCTTCAAAATTAGCGATATCGAAGTCAACTGAGTCCAGACGATACTGAAGACATCAACAGCGACGAAGAAATTGTTAACTTTCTAAAATAATCGTTATTTGTGTTGGAATTAAAGCCATTTTAGCAGAACCGTACTGTCCGCTTTCTATCAAAAGTAATTGGTTGCTAGACAACACCTGAAACACACCGTGAGAAGACTTGAGAGCTAGCCTAGCTAGCTACAATTAGCCTACAATTTACAAAATGAAAAGAGCTAAAAATGCCATATAATAAACAACTTACTAACCTCGACCGTTCGGTCATGCCGGGAAATATCAAACCTCGACTTTGCCGTATCAAGTGGATACGTTCAAGTCTCGTTTGATATTTCCCGGCATGACCTCACTCTCGGTTAGTAAGTAGTTACACTTGTCAGTAAATGTATCAAAACCTAAAGTATCTATCTTATAAAAAAAGTATTGCTTTTCGTCGGTGGTAAAGTGTGCTGTTTTCGTGTGCGACATCCATCCATTCTCACTGAGGGGACCCTAGGAGAGGTTCGAATTCGTCCTCAAGATGTAGGCTATGGTTTGGAGTCTTAACAGTGGCGGCCTGCGGAAACCCTTCACATTGTGAAAATTGTACTCTCTGGGCATTATACATATTTGGAAACTACAAACTCTCCTGGATACAAATATGTTTAAATCACTCAGATAACTTTATCACAACTGAAGTTAGGCTAATTTCAAAGTCGACCTGTGTCAAACAGTGATAGGGAGAAAATCCTTTTGTTCGTAATCACGTTGTGAATGTAAATGTCAGTTTAATTTAGGCTACATTAATAACTTCTCAGCAAGTTATTTTTAAGTTTAACAGCCTTCATTGAACTTCATTGATCAGTTGTTAGGGGCTGCTGCAGCACTCAAAAGAGCAGGCAAACTGAGCATTCGATTTGACACGGCTAGAAAATCTTACTAGCCGACATGTCCAAAAACCGTTTAAATTAACAGTTTTTCATAAGTAATCATGTACTTTTTGTACATTACAATGAAGTTTAGGGTGATCACTATCCAAAACATGAGAAATCTCAATTTTGACAGAAAACGATTTTCGATCTTTTATAGCCAACAATGAGCGGCCGTGACATCCACGGGTTTCGACAGGCCGCCACACATTTTACAAATAAAAATGTAGCCTGTTCTCCTATTCTAAAATGGCCGCGGGGAAGTTAACGCTACATGAGAGTAAACAAAAGCTGAAAGACGCCCAATGCAACTGCCACGAGATACGTGCGTACCACTATCAACAGAACAGTAACTGTTATGTGCCAGTAGAGGCATTGGCACGTACCACTAGCCACTGGCATGTACCACTAACTACTGTCACGTACCAGTGGAGGCACTGGCACGTACCACTAGCCACTGTCACGTACCAGTGGAGAGACTGGGACGTACCACTCAGTCCAGTACAGTACAGTTCTGGTTTTAACCGCCTCTCATAAATGTCCTGGTGCACGTAACTCTGTCAGGCTATTGCATTTTGTACTTCTGTCGATCAATTTCTTATTTCTTGTTAGTTACTGAATCCATTCAGCGACGAAGTGTAGTATCAGTACCAACCATTTCCATTTTGAGTTAATGTAATGTTGTTTCCCATTTGGGGGAGCGTACCTTTGTATTGGGGGTTGGTAAGCACGTCATCCTTTTTGGGGGAGTTGACTCGTATTCGGGGGGAGTGTTTTCATTTGGGGGATGCTTTTCATCCTCACAGTGCTTTGCTCCTTTCTGTACTTCAGTGGCTAGGCTGGTATTTTCAGTTTCCAAGTCCATAATTCGACCGTCTGCCTCATCCAGTCTTTCAAATATGGCCGTAATGTCCATGCTAGTTTTAGCCTGTACTCTCTTAACTTGGGAAACATCCACTTGTAGCTCTTTTAAGTATACCACTAACATGAGCTAGCCTGGGTGCCAGCCAAACTTATCCCCGTCCCGCAAAATAATTTGGTCGGGAAGTTGGGTCTGGGGGAAAAACTATATCCGAACAGGAACAGTTCGGACCAATCAAATTGTCAGGGCGGGCTTTATACGATGATTGACAGATGATCTACAGTAACGTAATCAACCACAAAAGAGCACTTGAGTTGAATTTGTTTTCAACAAACATGGCTACCGCTGGAGAGCTGAGATTCTGCCATCGAGTCCGTTTTAGAAGACATCGACCGCACATTCATTTTGAAAGAGGAACAGAGAAACGCAATCGAAAATATGTTTTTGCCGTCCTTCCTACGGGGTTTGGTAAAAGTTTAACTTATCAGGTCTGTCCAATTGAGCGAAGAGGCATTTGTTTTCCGGGTTCGTTTAAAACACGCCCCATACTCACAGCCCAACGGAGAGTTATCAGACTCATATTCTGACCAAAATTATGAGTATGACAACGTCAGGCTAAACATGAGCCATCTCATGCATTGTTTTCTCCAAAGTAGCCCGAAGTCTGGCCTTAGCAACCATGCAAGACTGCCAAGACTGGGAACACTGGCTGCATCGGACCCTGTCTTGGATGTAGCACCACTAGCCATGCTAGCATAGTTTATTTCTTGCTTAGCTGTTCTACGACATATTTGCCATGATTATATATAATTTTTATATATATTGTATATTTCAATTATTTTATTCTTAGATTGTTTAGTTCTTAGAAATTGTTAAACTTTTGTACTTTTACTTAATTTAAGATTCTTATATGTTTATTGTTTGCACCTTCCTGCCACAGTAAATTCTGTGTTTGTATAACATACATGGCGAATAAACCAGATTCTGATGAGGGGAGGGAGAAGGCACGGACATTTGTAATACTACACTTTACACATCGTTGTAACTTGAAATATAGGCTTTAATTATCGAATGGAGAATTTCAATCGGAAGGCAAGTTCTAGGCAACCATCTCCATCAGCGATCCCTCGTGACTCCCCGCAAGTATAACTTTAACAATTTATCGCCTCCCTCGTATTTATTTTCATCTCATAATTTGACATCAACGTTGGATGGTTTTTGTAGTTTGCCTATATAGTGTATAGTAGAGGATATAATAATAGGCCTACAAATGTTGTTGAATAAATAGCCTACAGAAAGTTATCCTTTGTATTCTCCTTTGTCTATTTGCACATCAGAATCTGAGCTAGAACAGAACATTATATTCTTATGGTTTTTATCTCCAAGAAATGATTGGAATCGAAACCAAGATTCGAAAACCAGAATCGGAATCGATAAATTGAAACGATACCAAACCCTACTTGGCAGTGAAAACATGTATCTAGCAAACCACAAAATGACTACCCGAGACAAAAATCTGCCTTTCACAATGGGTACTTGGTAAAATATACAGTAGTGCTACACATCAGGGATTGAAACAAAACCACAGTTGTCAAAAAAGTGCACGTTACTCTCTAACTCACCTTTAGGGTTAGTGTTCCTAAAAAGCATATGGGTAAGGTTTCTAGGTGGTTCAAGTTCAAAACTGACTCATACACCGAGCATACACATACAATTCTGACCTTCTACTCAACCTGACCAAACTGCCCTAGTCTGCACGCTGAAGCCACTCAGACCGCAGGGCATGTCACAGTTGACTTTGCCCCCTCTGTGCTCTCCCTCCCTAGCTGTCCTGATAAAGAACCTACTCTGATCTGCACCAAGCCAGCTCCAACTTAGAGTGACTGGCTGAGTGAGTAAATGTGCTCTAAATGTGATCATGAGAAATTTGGGATTGTACTCATCCATGCGGTTGCACGTCTGGATAGGCAGTCTTCCCGCCAAAGGGTGCCACAAAATGCACCTCACACATACTCTGCTATAACAACAGCCGAAACCCCTCCCCACAAAGAGCTGGGATCATTTCAAATGTAGCACAATAAGAGGGACGGTTATTTCCTGGGGCCAGGCCCAACAGAGAACAATGCCACCTGGTGGCCCAGAATAATTAACTACTGACTGACCTTTGGAGGCTAGTTGTGGGACCGACCATGTAAGGGAAACATTCTGTTCCTGTGCCTCGGCCCATACCACAAACACACACACACACACACTTACTCCTAAAAGGAAAAGAGGTAGTGGAAGGCAGCCACGTTAAAAACAAATAAATAATGTCTATGTTCTTGACTCAGACACACAGGAATTCCCTTCTGGCAGGATATACTCACATTTGTAAAGTGCAGAAAACACAGCTACTATCTAATCCAGATGCGTTTCCCCGCTTCTCTGCCTCGGAACTACAACTCCCATGGTGCAGGGAGAGACATGCATGCACTGACACACCTGACTAGGAGAGAGCTTAACTTGTCCACACGTGGATCTTGCGTACTTAAAGACAAGCTTTCAAAATAATCTACCTGAAGCCTGCAGGCAAGACAGAAAGGATAATGACCCTTGCCATGAGAGAAAAGAAGGACAAAGCCCTCACAGATAGCATGGGTACTGACAAGCATCTCATCTGCTCCAATCACGTTAACTTTATCAAGAAGTTAAACATACACAAATAAAATAACTGCATGAGTTGAGACTGGGCGCACTGGGAACTCAAGAACAAACACTGTAGAGGCAAATATGAGGCCATTCTCTAGCATTGTAAAAGGAGCAGTAAACAGTGAAATCTCAAACCACTTACAAATCACTAGCTTAAACCACAGCCCCATCTGCCCTGTCACCAAAAACATACCAGGATAACATTTCTAGAGTAAGACTGGTGTCCACCCAGTAAAACATAACTTACAGTCCCTTTCCATTGTGACCTGCCAGGATTTGCATTTAAAAAAAAACATTTTCTCAAGGGATCAGGTAGTAGAAGCAAATTATAATTAAAAAAACATGCATAATTGACTGGAAATCTGGACAATTGTCTACTTTCAACAATATGTCAGATATGATCCACCCTGGAAAGAGTTGTGTGTGTGTACGTTGGGAGGAAAGGGTTCGAGGTCCTCTCTCATCTGGAGGACTCAAGAGTACCTCACAAGCAGAGAAGGGAATGCTGGGAGAGGACAAAGCAGATAGACAGGACTCCCATCCCACGGACCAATGTGTACATCCAACACCTGCCTCTGGACACAAAAACTGTACTGTCCCATGTAGACTGAAATTAACAAGGGAACAGACAGTCTGTCTGAAAACTGCTGTCTCCAAACTGAGGACTGAGAACCTTGAACCTGATAACTATGAGTTTTGTGTGTTATATGTGGATCTGTGTACCTCAGACAGAAACAGTCAAACCGTTTCTGAGGTTTGGAAATGTGTGCCGCAATGCACAGGAAGTGGCCATTCAGATAATCAACATAGTCTCTCACATTCAAAGCCTAGGCAGGAGATCCAGATCCCTGAATTCATGACAGCATGCATTTTTTTTATTTTAGGCTCGATAGACAAACAAAGTGGATCAAAACAATGGAAATAAATACGTCTAAATCGTAGTTAATCTAAGAAATGAAGAAGGAATGGATGATAATTGTATCCATGGTGTAATTCGGCTTGATAAAGTGAATTCACAAACAGATCAATTAACCACATTCCGAATAAGGAAGTACCAACAACAATAAGAAGGGGTCAAAAGTGAATAATAAATGCAAAATGTCTGCAATGGGCATTGGATAAATTTGGTCCAACTGAAAGTAGCGCACTGTGAATTGGGAAGAGTAGAGTTTATTCCCACACTAACTGCCATTAAACAATAGATCATGCAGATCTGCTAAATTCCTCGGAGCAAGACTCCTAAAATGATACGTTTGAGGTCGCGCGTAAGACGATTGGCTCCTTGAACAAATTCCAGGAGAAACACATAGGTTTCATACATTCTCGTGCCCTACTGGAATCTTTGTTCTCTGAAAACCTTTACATTACTCAAACCACATTTGAGTAATGTAAAGCAATCATTCAGATTCTGGAAATGTGAATGATAAGCAATCATTCAGATTCCTTGAATCACAAAATCTATGATAGGCCTATTTTATTGCGATTAGGCTATTGTGGTCACTCTTAATTATAAATAAATAAAATATAATTTATGCATTTGCAAATATTACAAAGTTCTACATTTTACATTAACAAGCATATCAACATGTAGCCAGACATTCAATCGCGTATAACGTATAATATAGTCTTCATCGTGTTGACCAGATCATTCCTCGTGATCAGCCTACTGCTAATAACAATGACAACACTATCAGCTGTGCCTTCAGGAGTTGCCCTTTGGTTACTAAGACGCGACACTGTGGAAGCTATTAGCTTTACCGAAAGCACACTTGTAAATAGTCTATCGACAATAAAACCTTGTATCATAAATCTATAACCCAAAAAATAGACTTGATACACCATTATTCTTAGATAAATCAATACATTGGTTTAAACAAATCTGACCTCAGTCAATGCAACACAAACCACAAACACTGTGGGAACTAGGCTAAAAAAGGCAAGTTAAAATGATCATCAAATAATTTGAATTAACAGTTATTCAGATAAAATAGACAACGATAGAATAAACTACGCTACATATTTTCTCGACATACCAAGACAACGTAGCCAAAGATAACAGATCGTTGCAGCCCCTGTTTAACAAAAACATTGTAGTGACATAAAGACAAGAACATTCAAACTATTTGGCTGCTCTTCCCCTCCCGAGGTTTAAGAACAACAATTTGTAACAGGATCCCAATTAACAACACACTAGGCTACTCACCAAGAATTTACGTATCCGATCACCATTAGTGATATCAGCAGATCAACTATAATTCAAACGACTCAATTGTTCTGTAGGCTATGCTCTTACAGACCCGCTCGCTTTTGTTTGGCTCTTGTAGCCCACGAGCACCGTACAAGCCAAAGCGTTTCCCTTGTCTGTGGCAGAATGCTCAGTAGCTCAGCCTATTGGTCAGTTGAAAACTCCCTCCCAGCGTCTGACGCAGACGGTGACACAAGGGGAGACGCTGCATCCTGCCTTCCGAGCTAGCGCCAACCCCGACGAGCCAGCATCCTGAATACAATTTAGGCTACTGTATTTTTAGTTTACGGAGATGCATAGTTTACGCAGTAAATATAATATAAGTAGCCTACTTATTTTTAGGGTTTAAGATGTCACACAGATACGAGTAAGTAGGCTACTCCGTGTTAATGGATTAAAATACATGGTTGGCCTATTGTCATCAATATTGCAAAAAATCTGTTTTTATAAAAATAGGAATCCACAATGCACATACTTTAAGAGTGTGTTTTCTTATGAATTATTAGTTGTTTTCGAGAGAAAGGGTGTACAGGTGTTAAGGGTGTCTTAACTTCCAGTAAAGACAAAAGTCTGACTCAGTTGATGAGTCAATTAATCAGTTATGAATTAATCCGAATATTATGCAATATTCATGTGCCTCAAGTAGGCTACACTGAAAACTTGGTAAACATTTGTAACAATATAAATATACACATCTGAAAATGTTTACTTGTTTCACTTTACTTTTTAAAAAATCCCTTTCACTTTATTAAGAACCAGACAGTGGTTAAAACATATTTTGCTAAGTAGGCTACTTTAGCTTTGTATGCCAAACCTTTTTTTACCTCTTCTAGGTAGCACCCTATTGTTTGTATGAATACAAAACTATCGTATGCTTTCCTGTATCCATCTTGTTATAGTCCAATGCTATTTAATGTGTTATTATTGGTCCATTTGCGCACTTTTGTGTGTGAGTGTAAAACATTTACCTCTTACATTGCAAGTAAATGTAATGTGTCAGTTTTATTTTCCGTAGTATTTTTGTTAATTTGATGCAGTAGTGAAAGCCTTTAGCACCTCCATGTTTTCCGAGGCAGCTCAGGCGTGACCAACAAATACTAACCAACAAAACATACCTCTTGTTTTGGAGGCCACTTTTTGGCCTTGGACCTGGATTGTATGGGAAACAATAAGTGACACACCCTTCATCCCACGCCAGACTCCTGACGATATTTACAGCACACAGCAAGGAATTGTCCTAAGATGCTTTGCTTTCATTATTCAGTTTGGACTGAATCCATGTCAAGTGTCTTCCCAATGTCAATACAGTTGTCCCACTTGGGGCAGGTGGCAGTGGAGAAGGGGGTTATAAAGCTGTGTACATAGGCCTATGATAATTGGCCTTTGGTAATTGAGGGCCATTTTCTCGCTGGTTGGTCCTTAGTGCCCAATTTAGAGCATTCCCCTGAGAGCTATCCAAGCACACCCATATGATTGTATTAGAGCCTCTAAGGCCACGTTTACACATAGCCAGGTATGTACAGAAAGTAATAGTTGTTATTGCAAATGAGGGTTTGTTCAGAACACAGATGTACACACTGTACGTACACTAACAAACACATGCACACACATGGAATATCTGTGCAATGCTAGCAGTATAAAATACCCATCATAGACTACAGGTGCTGGTCATATTATTAGAATATCATCAAAAAGTTGATTTATTTCACTAATTCCATTCAAAAAGTGAAACTTGTATATTATATTCATTCATTACACACAGACTGATATATTTCAAAAGTTTCTTTGTTTTAATGTTGATGGTCCTTAAACCAGGTACTGGTGGCTTTGGCACTGTGTGCAGGTGCCAAGTTCTGTTGGAAAATTAAATCCGCCAGCAAACTCGCCTGACCTTAACCCCATTGAAAATCTATGGGGTAAGAGGAAGATGCGATATGCCAGACCCAACAATGCAGAAGAGCTGAAGGCCACTATCAGAGCAACCTGGGCTTCCATAACACCTCAGCAGTGACACAGATTGATTGATTCAATGCCACACCGCGTTTCTGCAGTAATTCAGGCAAAAGGAGCCCCAACTAAGTATTAAGGGCTGTACATGCTCATACTTTTCATGTTCATACTTTTCAGTTGGCCAAGATTTCTAAAAATCCTTTCTTTGTATTGGTCTTAATAAGTAATATTCTTATTTGCTGAGATACTGAATTTGGGATTTTCCTTAGTTGTCGGGTATTATCATCAAAATTAAAATAAATAAACATTTGAAACATATCAGTCTGTGTGTAATGAATGAATATAATATACAAGTTTCACTTTTGGATTGGAATTAGTGAAATAAATCAACTTTTTGATGATATTCTAATAATATGACCAGCACCTGTATATACAAACTAAGTATCAATGCACACAATCAAATACAATATGCACAATCCAAATACCTGGACCTAGTAATGTAGTTGGACATCTATGATTTACCAATTAACAGTATACGCATTATTATTGAAAGGAAAGCTCTAAGTAAAAAAGATAAATCATTGCATCTTGTCTTGTGTTAAGTATGGGGTGTTGCTTAAGTAAATGCCAGGGGCCGGTTGCACAAAACACCTTAAGTTACGATTTTCCTTAAAGTCAGAGTTAAATTATAATCGGTTGCACAAAGCACCCTTGAGTCTTCTCCTTAAGGTTTCTTTAAATGTTCCCTTAAGTATTTAAGGTTTTCTCTTTATCTTGGTCGTATACTTAAAGCCTGGGTGCCAGCCAAACTTACTTGGTCGGGAAGTTGGTTCTGGGGTCGCTCGGTTGGGAAAAAAACTATGTCCGAACAAGAGCTGTTCGGACCAATCAAATTGTCAGGGTGGGCTTTATACAACGATGGACAGATGATCAACAGTAACATAATCAACCACTTCACCAAAGAGCGTTTGGGTTGAATTCCTTTTCAACAAACAACATAGTACGTTGCTCTGATTGGTTGTAGGTCGATCCAATTGAGCGAAGAGGCATTTCTTTCCGGGTTCGGGTGAAACACGCCCCATGCTCACAGCCCAACGGACTGGTATCAGACTCATTCTGACTAGAATTTCGAGTGTGACAATCTCAGGCTAACAGGGTTAAGGACTCCCTCAAAGTTTGTTAAAGCGTTGCACGAAAGACCTTAGCAAAGACCTTAGGAAACAAAGTAAGGAAGAAAACGTACAACTTAAGGTAGCCTACCTCTGACTTATTCTTTACCGCATAATGGCTGAGTTTATGAAGATAAATGAACCCATCCCACACCTATAGCACTCTGTTAGGCTACTGTGTTGCAGTGTAAACATGAAGGCTATTTATGCGTCGGCTACCGCTGTAAGTAGCTAGACTCACGCCAGTAAATGCAGAGTATCTGTTGATCTCTTTTTGATCCACACAGTTAGAAGAAGTAGCTCTCACTTTTAAACGTTACTGTGTAGCAACAAGACCTACACGTAAAGTTGATATCACCAGTTTTATTGGACTCCCTCCTGTAATTGGTTATCTCTTCTTTGGACTTAACACAGTCAAGTTATCATATTTTTATTTTATTTATTGAATTGACCGCTTCACCAAACTTATTGAGTTTTTTGTTGTTGCAAATTTCGTCAACCTTTGTTGTTTTTTGTTTGCAGTTAGAAGATCAAATGTACTTTTTAGTATGTGCTTTCTTTTGTTGTATTCCTGTAGAAGCACAACATTTTTCTCCTCTGACCAATTTGGTTTTCTTGCCTTCTTTTTGTATTTTTTTTCTGTAGGTCTAAGTAAGAGCTAACTAGCTCTTGCTTTTGTAAGGTGATGCACTAGCGATACAACTGAACAAACGCGGTCTCCATGGAAACAGTTAAATTTTACTAACGCAAGAGAATAGGTAGAAAGTGGGACGATAGCCTATAGTTTATTGGAAATGGGGCTAACGTTATTGCTTTTTTCTGACTAAATAAACAACCCGTGTTGTCATGTAAATGTACAATTCAAGATGCATGTTTGTCCAGATCTATTTTCTAGCAAGACAGCTAGAGCTAACTGAAGCTGAGTTGAATCACGATAGTTTGTTTGCTAAACTGTAGTGCTAACGTTACCCACCTAAAGGCCTAATTATGCTTCTGCGTTTTTCGAAAAACGCAGAGGAAGGAACGCCCTCGTCTCCGTGGAACGCCCTCTGCGTGCTCTCCGTCAGCCCTCGGAGAGCTTTTGACGGATTGACGTGCACCTCCTGAATTTTCTAACTATCCGTCGAAATTACGCAGAGCGACGGAGAGCGACGGAGACCCCCTTGGCTGTGATTGGTCCGTATTAAGAAGTCAGGGGCGGGGTTGCCGCTATGGGTTGCCGTTACCAACAAGACCAGGGGTGGGGAACTTCCGACCTGCGGGCCATATGCAGCCCGAAAAATCATTTGGTCCAGCCCGCCATGGCATTGCAGTGCAGGCACCATATTATTAGGTGCATTATTCGTTGGCAGCAGCACTATTTTAATATGTGGAAGAGGACCGTGGAGGCGCTCAGCGTTGCGTTCTTGCCAATCAAGCCCCAATACGTTGTTGGTTTGGGCTAAACCCGGAATGTTTACAACGTCTGGCTCCGCGCCTGATTAACACTCGGATCGATAAGCAGTCTCTAAAATGGTAGCAATATAAAAACATATACGATCCCTTTCCGTAATCATAATAACCCCCCAGAAATGTTCACAGCACACCCAGTCAAAGCAGGCTGCCCTTCCAGCTAGCATCACAAACATCACCAAAGAGATCGAAGCAGTTTTTACAATTCATATTTCAGCTAAACAGTACATGTAAATCGGCATTTGAATTCAAATGTGACGAGAAATGGGCAGTGTAGTCGCTGAAACTGTGCATATTTTATTGATAAGACGGCTCATTTGTAAATTTGTTCCGAGTTTTCGATAACCTATAGCTAGCATCGCAGTGCAGCGCCACCTACTCTTCTGGCGGTGAATTGTTTTCAGCACCCACAGCCTACGGAGAACTATAAACGAAGTCTATCCGTGTGTATCCGTGCGTATCCGTGAGCCCGCCCACCCGAAAACGGAGACGCAGAAGCATATTGAGGCCTTAACGCCTGGGACACACTGCCTGCGATCGGCTGCGATCTGCTGCGACGCGCCTGGAAGCGCCGCCTCTTTTCTTTCGGCGCCGATGTTATCAAATGGGACCGACCACACTGGCTGCGAAGCGCCCCGATTGCCTGCGATCGGCTGCGAATGCCTGCGATCTGCAGCGATCGTTTCGACAGCAGGTGTAATTTTTTCGCGAGACGCTTGCGAAATCGGCTGCAGGATGATGAAATACACCATATAAGTTGATGTATTTGAATAAAAAAACATGTTAAAATTTTACTACATTAATTGTAGACTACGGTGAACATTTGTAAAGTTGTAGGCTAGACTTTATTTTATTTTTTACTTTGACTTTTTTTTACTATACTTTGGAGACCTACGTACCAATATTCACCCTATATTAAACCTAATTACACAATGTTGGTAACGAACGGCCTTTACATGTGGTTACCCTGATGAAAATAAATGAAAATTCACGGATTGATCTGTTGAGCTAGCATGCCCTTAGTTGTTTTTTTTGTTGTTGAGAGAACCGAGTTGTCATGCGTTGCACACAACACACACGCGTGCAGATATAGCCTACCGAGAGAGAACCCCCCAAATCGATTCTAAAATCTGCGAGAAATTCAAGGAGTACGACATCAAATTCATTCTCGAAGTTGAAAAGCACAGGGAGTTGTATGACCCCAGCAACAATTTTACAAGGACAACGTAGAGAAGGAGGGCGGCTGTTGGAATAACAAGTTTAATATAGCCTATGCCATGTACCATGTCAGTGAAAAAGGAAAGCTCAGAGCTGAAAGGCTTGGTGACTGGCGCGGAGAAATTCGCGTCTGGTGTGAACAGCTTTTGCTCAGTCGTAGCCGATCGTGGCGCTAAGCGGCGCGTCGCAGCCAGTGTGTCCCAGGCGTAAGGCGATCCTGATTGCTTTGACAACAGAAGTGGAAACAGTGTTGTGTAGACACAATAGATTTATTTGTTCATTTTTATTTCAATGCTGATGGACGATTTGACAAAAGTATAGATTTAATATTTTATGCTCAGTATTTATCAGAACTTTATCAGATTGTGTCTAATGTTTCAATAGCACTGAGAAAAGGATCAGATAACAAGACTCGAAACGTGATGCCTAATATGTTAACAGGCCTAGCATCCTTAAGAAATCTATTGCATTTCGCCATGTGCGTAATTCCCCAGGGCCGCTCGTTCATCTCCCGGTTGCTTGTTTTGGCTTCCTCCGTGTCCGGCCTTCACGTCCCGGTTTACTTGGACGACGGGTGCCGGTCCGACTTGTCGTTTTGGCTTCGATTGCTCGAGGGCTGGAACGGTCGTTCTCTTACGACGACGTAGTTCGGTCCTCAGACTCTCTTCGGTTTTTCACTGACGCCGCTCCATCGTTTTTTTTTGTTTTACCAGGAGCAGTGTTTCGCCAGCCCGTGGGCCCCACGACTTCGCTGTGTCTGGTGCTTTATCCGCTCTGCACGAAATATACCCCATCGCATATCACCTGTGGGGCCAGTCGTGGTGCCGCGAGCGGATTTCTGTCTGTTGTGCGACAATCAGGCCATGTTGAGCATCATCAACAAAGGCAGCTATAAATTCCTGCTCATCATGTCGTTCATGAGACACATCACATGGCTCTCTGTCTGTCACAACTTCATCCTCACAGCACGACACATGCCGGGCCATGATAACGTGATAGCTGATGCTCTGTCCCGTTTCAATTTTCAGGTGTACAGGGATCTGTGCCCGGACGCCTGCCAGTGGCCCCTAGCTGTTCCCCCTCTCACTTCACTGGCCCTAGATTAAACGACCAGTCCCTGCAGTTGTATTTAGAGGCAGCCAAGGGCTATATGAGGAAAGGATTGGCGGCTTCCACCCTTCGGTCATATGATTTCGCTTGGAAAACGTATGCCATGTTCTGCCTATAACTGTCTGTTCCTCTGGTTCCCGTGTGTGTCACTGCACGGATGTTCAGAATTTCCAGCCATGCTACAATATAGGTCTGGTCGCGGGCATCCAATTCAATGCCAGATGCCTTGATCCTTCATTCCCCAGCCTCTTCTCTAACCATGCAGTCAAATTATTTTCCAAAGGCATAGGCAAAGCTTTCCCCACTAAGGTGGATGATAGACTTCCTTTCACTCTGTCTATTTTGTATGCCATGCTTTCGGTGCTCAGACGTGGTTGTTTTCCCCCCTACATCGACTCCCTCTTGGATTGTTTGTTTTTAATGGCTTTTTATGGGTTTCTTCGGTGTGGTGAATTCACCACTCGGTCAAATGTATTCAATCCTACCACTGACGTGTGCTTCTCTGATTTAACGTTTCACCCTGAATTCTTCAATCTTCTTCTCAACATGCCAAAGCCGGAGGCTTTTGCTTCATAGTCAAGTGTGACCTTTCCCCCTGGACCGTATTCAGGCCATTCATTTAGAATAGGTGCTGCCACGTCCGCTGCCTTGCAAGCGTTGTCCACTGCGATCTTGCAACAGCTGGGCCGTTGGTCTTCGTCTGGGTACCGTCTGTCCGGATGCTGCCATCATCGAGGCCCAAAGATCACTACAGCCTTGATGGCTCTCGGTGAGTGTTTGCAAATAACTGGTGGTCGGCGGTGTTTTCGTGTCTCACATTAACTGTGTGTGTCCTCAGGCTCGACGCCATTTGTGCTGGTGGACCCAGATTTTACTTTACTTTAAGTTATTTAGCAGACGCAATACTGGCGGCGGCGGCAATGGTTGAGCTAAGGTACCAAGACGTAGCAATGCACTGTGTGTTCTGCAAATTCTGTGGGCCTTCAAGACTGTCCAAATTTGTAACAGCGTCAAAACAATTCAAACAGGAAACATTGAAGCTTCCGGACAATCCGCTCTAACATTCAGGACAATAATCTTACAAACTTTGTCTACTCCTCCTGTGTGAAATATTGTTAGACAAATATATCAGGAATACAGACATATACAGGTGTAAGGCTGGGTGGTCTTTTGTGTCCAAGAGGGAGGATTGTAAGGCTGGGTGTCAAACCTGCCCCCACCTCTCTTATGCTAAAGTCTTGAGTTGCTGGACGGTCTCAACTTGATGGCCCTCACACCCCATTCAAGATGTAGTCTGATTGGTTGTTCTTGTGTATAAAGGGAATTGTAATGCATTGTTCTTTGGATTCTTCATCTCCTGAGACCTTCTTCTCAGTTCCGGCTTGTCCTACTGTCCTACTCTGCTCACTCTTGCTTTCTCTCTGATTTACAATGATCACGGTAGAGTAGGTAAGATTTAAAGCCTTCATTTGAAACATGTTTGCCTTGTAATTGATTTCATTCATTTGCAATGTTATCAAATACGTATTCCTTTTGACCGTACTTAGACCATTATTGCTCTGATTTAACCCATAGAGTCAAATAACTTTAATTTATATTTGCATTGGCATTATTTGGTTCATGCTAATACACTGTTCAGTTTCCCATCTTCCTTTAAACCATAGGGAAATTCGTTTTGGTTCTTTCGACCATATTTTAACCCCCTACACATGCAAAAAGTCGCTGCTGCCAACCTGGTAGAAAATAGCAGACTGTAAATGCATAAGATACATGACTTATTGATATCACTTTCCCAAGCACAATATGTGACCATAATTATACGTGTGCATTCCATAACGTTAAACTTTTGTTGCTGTATTATTTTAGTAACCCTGGGAGTGGCAAACGATCGTGGGAGCAAATACAAAATAAATATAAAAACATAATTCAAAACGGTATTAGTAGTAGGCAATACTGCACATATTTTACGCCCAACAAATGTAAGGCTTAATTGCCTGAGTCAGTCCCTTTTGTAGGATATTGGTTTAGCTAAAGGGCCTATAGAACAAAGAAATTGCTTGTGTAACAGGCATGCAACGAACGCGATCTTGCAAGTTCCGTCAGAGGACCTGGCACTGTTCACTCCCATCACCGGGAGATCACTCCCACCGGGAGTCGAACTCGCCATCTCTGACTTCCCAAGCGCGAACGCTACCAACTACGACAAAGAAAAGCTAGCTCTTCAGTGACGCGGGTGGCTCATTACATACCTGCGGAGTGAGTTTCATCGATACACATCGGCTACATTCACCCCTCAAACTCACTCCGGCGGTTAGCAGGCGCTAACCTCGTGAGATCCGGGTCACGGCACCAATGTAACAGGCATGCAACGAACGCGATCTTGCAAGTTCCGTCAGAGGACCTGGCACTGTTCACTCCCATCACCGGGAGATCACTCCCACCGGGAGTCGAACTCGCCATCTCTGACTTCCCAAGTGCGAACGCTACCAACTACGCCAAAGAAAAGCTAGCTCTTCAGTGACGCGGGTGGCTCATTACATACCTGCGGAGTGAGTTTCACCGATACACATCGGCTACACTTGCAGCTAACAGGAAGAAAAATTAGTCAAGACAACTGTGGGGGCCCTTCTCCACAGGACTTCACTCCTGCTGAGGAGCTGGCCCTCTCCAGCTATCAGGGTCGCCTCATGATGGAAGGAGTGGAAGAGGGCACTTCTTCAGACCCTGGTGGCAGCAGCTCGGAAACCCAGGCATAGGTGTGTTTCAAGTAATCTATGTGACCATGTTCATTCAACAATTATTTATAAATATTGTAGGAGTGAAATGTATTACTGTCCTCTGTAGTGACAGGAAATGGTGTTGCTGCCACCACCCACTGTCATCCCACTGTGCCATACAGAGGTAACGGTGAAACTAATAGTCATGCGCCAGTATGCCGTATGTGGTTGCTGAATATTGATCAAATATGCTATTTAC
Organism: Mallotus villosus; assembly: GCA_903064625.1. NCBI lineage: Eukaryota > Metazoa > Chordata > Actinopteri > Osmeriformes > Salangidae > Mallotus > Mallotus villosus. Next base: position 119,617 of record CAEFZP010003717.1, read on the forward strand.
TTTCTCAAGTGGAGCTCAGAGAGCATTTTTGGGGGTACACACAAATATGACTCTATTGATTAAATGCTATGGTGTTAAACTCAGCAGGAAGAGGAACGTCTTCCTCCCCCTGAGCCTAGGTCCTCCACTTCAAGGCCAAGACAAAGACACAAGGTATAAGCAATGAACCTTGAAACACAGTAGTTTAATGGACACCTTCAACTTTCTCCAAGTGTGCCTTGCAAAGGGACAATGTTCTTTATTTGTTCAGGTTGGAGCAGACATTGTGAGGGCCCTGTATAAAATAACCCTGGAGCTCAATATTGAAAAAATGAATGTTTTTAATGAAAAAAACAAGGCTGGAGATAGAAAAACTGGAATATGAGGAGATAGTACATGACTGAATGAATGACACTAAACTTAGTCACACTGACATTCTTCTCCTGTGTTCTTAGGAGAGGGAGAACATGAGGATGTATTTGTTAAACTTTTTATACCTTTTTGAGCCTTTTTTGTTGTGCCTAATGAGTCTTATGTGGGTTTTTCACCATTTCTTTCTTTCAATGTCCTATTTATTCTTTTTGAAAAATGCTATAAAAGTGAATGAAACATCCAAATTCTATGAAAGTAGTGAAATTATCATTTATTTAACTTGTGAAGAGCATTGCACGGTGCCATACACATTGTTCTTTAGGTTTGAAATGTTTTGGTTGAAGGAAACCCAAAATTATGATATGGAGATAATTAGAAAATGGGTCAAAGCAACCCAAGGACAGCAGAAGCGGTTAAAGGGAGACAGTGAGACACCCCAGTGAATAGGAATAACATATCAACATGACATAAAAGTAGGAATAACGCAACTCTATGCATAAAGTCTGTGGGACTGTGAGCGCACGGCTTCGATGTGTCACATTGGCAACATACGGCTCAAAAAGCTGGCAAAGATTTCCTTAGCTGAGAATATACAGTCGTATGCAAAAGTTTGGGCACCCCTGATAATCTCCATTACTTTCATCTATAAAATGTTGGGCGTTTGGATGAGGAACGTCTTTGTCATATATATACACATACGTCATGGACAGTGATATTTTAGCCGTGAAATAAGGTTTATTTGATAAACAGAAAATATGCCATACGCATCATAAGAGAATTAGACACTTGCATAAATTTGGGCACCCCAACAGAAAAATCACATTAATATTTAGTAGAGCCTCCTTTTGCAAAAATAACAGCTTCTAGACGCTTTTTATATCCTCTGATGAGTGTCTGGATTCTGGATTGAGGTAATTTGGACCATTCTTCCTTACAATACATCTCCAGTTGAGTAAGGTTTGATGGGTGCCTAGCGTGGACAGCCCGCTTCAAGTCACCCCATAGATTTTCAATTATATTCAAGTCTGGGGACTGGGATGGCCATTCCAAAACATTGTAGTTGTTCCTCTGCATAAATGCCTTAGTGGATTTGGAGCAATGTTTCGGGTCGTTGTCCTGCTGGAACACCCAACTGCGCCGTAACTTCAGCTTTGTTACAGATTCTTGAACATTATTGTCCAGAATTTGCTGGTACTGAGTTGAATCCATACGACCTTCAACTTTAACTAGATTCCCAGTTCCTGCACTAGCCACACAGCCCCACAGCATGACGGCCCTCACCAAATTTTACTGTGGGCAGCAAGTGTTTTTCTAGGAATGCTGTGTTCTTTTGCCTCCATGCGTAACGCCTCTTGTTGTGACCGAATAACTCCATCTTTGTCTCATCAGTCCACAGTACTTTGTTCCAAAATGAGCCTGGCTTGTTCAAATGTAGTTTGGCAAACCTCAAGCGAGCCTTTTTGTGGCGCGTGTGCAGAAAAGGCTTCTTCCGCATCACTCTCCCATACAGCTGTTCTCTGTGCAATGTGCGCTGAATGGTCGAGCAATGCACAGTGACACCATCTGCAGCAAGATGACCTTGCAGCTCTTTGGAGGTGATCTGAGGGTTGTCCTTGACCATTCTGACCATTCTTCGCCTTTGCCTCTTTGTTATTTTTCCTGGCCTGCCACTTCTGGCCTTAACAAGAACTGTGCCTGTTGCCTTCCATTTCCTAATGACATTCCTCACAGTGGAAACTGATAGCTGAAACCTCCGGGATAACTTTTTGTAGCCTTCCCCTAAACCATACTGATGAACAATCTTTGTTTTTAGATCATTTGATAGCTGTTTTGATGCCCCCATTTTGCCACTGTTCAGAGGAGAATCAAAGAGAAGCAAAACTTGCAATTGGCTAACTTAAATACCCTTTCTAATGATTGAATGCACCTTTTTATGTAATTGAAGGCTTAACGAGTTAATCAGACTAACTATGTGTTGCAGTTAATCAGCATTTAGTAGGCAGAGGTATTCAAATCAAATAAATGATAAGGGTGCCCAAACTTTTGCACAGCCTTTTTTTCACATTTGATTTAATTTCACACAACTAAATACTGCTACACCAAATATCTTTGTCTGGAAAACACCCCAGCACTCAGTGTTAACTAGAAAAGTAATATTACAATATTATATTGATCTTTTTTGGTGAAGACAGGAAATTATCATGCAGCCTCAGAGGGGTGCCTAAACTTTTGCATACGACTGTATATCTTTCATAAAGATACTCATCAGGGAATGCCAAAGGGATTTGTCAGTCTCTAAATGTTTCTCTAAATTATTTGAATTCTAAACATTGCTAGTCTATGTAGCCTACTTTTAGTATAGTTAGATCTCATTTTTTAAGTTTCCTATATGTTTAATGTATGCACCTTCCTGCCAAAGCAAATTGCTTGTCTGTGCAAACTTTCATGGCGATTAAAACCCTTTCTGATTCTGATGTTCTGAGCGCACCTCTCAATATCCACGCACCAAGCTCCACATCTTCTATGAACGATGACACCATTATCCTTAAAAATGAGTTAGTGGGCGGGGCTTTTATACCGGTTGATCTCCAACTTAACCTGCTCCCGACCAGGTTAGCCGTTCAGCATGTGTTACCATGGCGATCTACCCCGATAACAAGTGATCCACCGTCGTAGTACAGAAAACCCTGGGTTGAACCTGAAGTTACCTCGCTAACGCCAAATCTTGATTCGTAGTACAGGCCCCAGCTGGCTGTCTTCGCAATCGCCACATCTTAAGCTAAAGAATTTGAGGGCGAAATATATATCTATGGTGTGTACTGTCTTCGATGCCACAGCTAAACCTTATGTCAAAAGAAAACCGGCGCTAATGTCAAACTTATGTACGTTTTGGGGGGCATACTTTTGTATCCACCACCTGGCTGTCTTCACAATAGTCATATCGTCATAACATTGCCCTCTGTTACAGTCGTCGTTTGTCTAGGGGGACAACGTAGGCTAAAACCACAGGCTAGCTAACAGCGGCGGGCCCTGACAGGTGAACAGTGGAAGGAGAAGAGAACACTTACCGGCCCCAGCCAAGTATACTCCCTCCCAGTCTCCGGGACAGCCCACGCAGGCGCCGGGTTTGGCGAACAGCTCGGTCGCAGGTGGTCGTCGTTCAGTTTGTTGATTAGAGATTAGAGATTTCTTTTATTGTCATTTCAAATGAAACGAAATGCCGTTTCTCGCTAGTTCATCATACAGTGTTTAAAAAAATAAATAATTAAAAATTATCAGACTCTCATAAAACAACAAGCAAACACAGACATATCAATAAAAACAGACATCAGTCTGAATAAAGTGCTGAAAGAATGTTCAGGAGTGTCCTTGACACTTTCCTGTCAGTCTGTAGTACCCAAGTTAATGGTGGTGGGGGGGGTGTTTGTGTGTGTGTGTGAGGGGGAGGGGGCACAGTCCATTCAGGAGCCTTACAGCCTGTGGAAAAAAGCTGCTCAGCATCCTGCTGGATCTGCAGGGAATGCTCCTGTATCTCCTCCCTGATGGCAGGAGGGAGAACAGGCTGTGTGAGGGATGGTGAATGTCCTTAATGATGGCGATGGCTCTGCGAGTGCAGCGTTGCTGGTAGACCACCATCAGCAGAGGGAGAGGGACACCAATGATCCTGCTGGCCGTCTTCACTATCCTGTTTAGCTGCTGCTGTTCATAGGCCTTGCTGCTCCCGAACCAGGAAGTGAAGCTGTAGGTGAGGATGCTCTCTATGGTGCCCCTGTAGAAGGTGGTGAGATGAGGAGGGGGGAGACCAGCTTTCCTGAGTCTCCGGAGGGAGTGGAGCCGCTGCTGGGCTTTTTTGATGACTGCTGTGGTGTTGGTGTTGGAAGTCAGGTCGTCGGCCAGGTGGACTCCAAGGAACTTGACGCTGCTGACCCTCTCCACAGCTGCCCCAGCCACGCTCAGCGGTGTGTGGTGTTGTTTGCCAGCCCTCCTGAAGTCGATCACCATCTCCTTGGTTTTCTCCACGTTGAGAACGAGGTTGTGGGACCTGCACCATGTTGTGAGCTGCTCCACCTCCATCCGGTATGCAGACTCATCGTTATCACTGACGAGACCCACCACTGTTGTGTCGTCTGCGAACTTGATGACGTGGTTGGTGCTGTATCTGGCAGTGCAGTCATGGGTGAGCAGGCTGAATAGCAGGGGGCTTAAAACACAGCCTTGGGGTGAGCCTGTGCTTACTGCTATTTTCCGTGATGTTTTGTTGCCCACCCTGACAGTCTGCTGCCGCCGCGTCAGGAAGTCCAGGACCCAGTTGCAGGTGCCAATATCCACCTCCAGCAGTCTCAGCTTTTCCACCAACTGTTGTGGAATGATGGTGTTAAACGCTGAGCTGAAATCGATGAAGAGGATTCTGGCGTAGGTGTTTTTCTTTTCTAGGTGTGACAACGTGAGGTGGAGTGTGGTGGAGATAGCATCCTCTGTGGAGCGGTTGGTTCTGTAAGCAAACTGTAAGGGATCCAGGTTTGCAGGGAGACAGCTCTTAATGTGCTGCATGACCAGCCGCTCAAAGCACTTCATTACTATGGGTGTTAGGGCCACAGGGCGGAAGTCATTTAGGCAGGCTGGATTCGGCTTTTTCGGGACTGGGATGATGGTGGCACTTTTGAGGCAGGTGGGTATTATGGCCTGGGCGAGCGAGGTGTTGAAGATGTCTGCAAATACATCCTTCAGTTGCTCTGCACAGTCCTTCAGAACACGCCCCGTGATGTTGTCTGGCCCAGCAGCTTTGCGTGGGTTGACGCTGGCAAAGGCCCGCTTCACCTCAGCTGCAGACAGCTGAAGCATGTGGTCGCTGGATGATGGCGGGAGCATCTGTACCTGGGTGTTGTTGTTTGCCTCAAAACGTGCATAAAAGTCATTTAGTTCATCTGGTAGAGAGGGGTTGTTTAAGCACATCCGCAGGGGGGGGGGCTTGTAGTCGGTGATGGTCTTAAATCCCTGCCACAAGCGGCGTGCGTCTTTGTCGCTTGTGAAGTGGCTGTCTAGTTTGTGTGTGTACAGCCGCTTCGCCTCCCTGATCCCCCGGGTCAGATTTTTATTTGCCAGTCTGTATGCTACTATATCCCCAGATTTATATGCAGCATCCCGTGCTCTCAACAGTGAACAGACTTCCCCTGTTAGCCATGGTTTCCGATTGGCCCGAGTCTTGATGGTTTTGGCCACTGTCACGTCATCTGTGCATTTGTTAATGTAACCGATGACGGACTCAGTGTATTCCTGTAGGTCAGTAACATTGCCATGTGTTGCTGCCTCTCTGAAAATGCCCCACTGTGTGGTCTCAAAACAGTCCTGTAGTGCTGGAGTAGCTTCCTGTGGCCACATCCTGACTTCTCTGACCACCGGCCTGTCCCGCTTTACCCTGGGCCTGTATGCTGGTATGAGCATAACAGCATTGTGGTCAGAGTTGCCAACATGTGGGAGTGGTGCTGCCTTGTATGCGTTTTTTACATTGGTGTAGACTAGGTCTAATGTGTTCATCCCCCTAGTTGCAATATTAACGTGCTGGTAGAATTTAGGCAACACTGATTTAAGACTTGCCTGGTTGAAGTCTCCGGCTGTGATGAAGAGGGCATCCGGATGGACCAGCTGCTGCTCGCTGATGTTGTTATAGAGCTCCGCCATGGCCATCTTCACGTTCGCGCTTGGAGGCACATACACAGCTGTTATGATGACTGCCGTCAGCTCCCGTGGCATGTAAAAGGGTCGGCATTTTACAGTCATCAGCTCCGCGTGTGGTGAGCAGTGAGTGGAAACCACGGCTATATCCTGGCACCACGATTTGTTGATATACACTGCTAGGCCGCCGCCCCTTACTTTGCCGGCTAGCGATGCTACCCTGTCCGCTCTGTGTAGTGTTAGCCCCTCCAGCTGAATAGCGGCGTCCGTGATGTTGTGATTGAGCCAGGTCTCCGTGAATATAGACACACAGCAGTCCCTCACGCTGCGTAGGGAAGCTCTCCATAGTCTGATGTAGTCCAACTTGTTGTCGAGCGAGCGAACGTTTGCCAGGATGATAGTAGGCACTGCCGGCTTGTGTGGACTAGCGGTTAGCCTAGCCTGAACTCCTCCTCGCTTGCCCCCTTTTCGCGTCCTGTCACACCGCTTGCGGTGTTTCCTCACCGGTGCTCCTCCGGCTCCGGGTGCAGCCGTGGGTTTCCCATGAACAACTCTGCGTAGAATCCCAAGCTCGCCCAGCACTCTCAGCAAACGTTCATCATGGCAAGCTTTGCTACGGATGTCCAAAAGAAACTGACGCTCATACACACACACTTCTTTCAGGCACTCTCCATTTACTCCATTCGCTCCGGTAACACACGGTAACACTGCATAGTCGCTAGGAGAGGCCGCCGCAAGCATCGGTCGCGCCGCCATGATTTGGTGCACATGATGGATCCTTATGTTAAGGCGCGGTGTTACACCCAGAGAGTGTGGGGGGTATCCAGTCGGGAACAACAGCCTCAGGGGACAACCGGTCGACAGCGAGGTTGATTTCTACTTCGGAGGTTCTGAAGGACTGAAATTCTTTGTGTCTATTCCATTAGGCCTATGTAATGCTAGTTTTCAATGACACAAGTCTGTGTTATAGAAAGAGTGGTCTGGAGTCGCAGAGGTCCGATAATATCAGATTTAATGCAGCAGTTGGAAATCAAGTACAGAGCTCTGGGGTTGTCTACGTTTCCCTACCCGCAACACTGTTCGGGCTGGTTCACGAAGTCCAACTGGCTGTCAGTCCCTGCCGCAGGATATATTATACAGTGCAGTAATACAAAATGATACAGAGGGTTGAGCTTTCCCATGCGTCAGGGAGTTGTTCTTGCTGGCACATCCCATGCTCGGGTGCCGTCTCAGCCCGGCTTCAAGGTTGCTTCTGAAATGAAGAGATTAAGACACAAAACACAGCCTGTTCCCCACACCCTGTGTGAGACACAATGTTTAAGCCTAAGCAAACTTCTAAGTTCATAAGACATAACTTTAATAAGCACAATATATTCTTTAAGACATGCATCCTTTATAAAGTTGTACGAACATTGTTCCTGTTGCCATATCCACTGGTGCACAGTGCCCGTGATGCATTTGGTGGTTAAGATGCCACACATGAAGCACAGGGGGCAAGTTCAGTCAGGCAAGACTGATCCCTGCACTCGGGCATACTCGGTTATGTACTACTCTCTCCCCCCGCTAAGAACGCTCTACAGTTCGATTAGCGTTCCAGTCTATCAATTAACACTGTCACATGATCCCGTGCCTTTAAATACGATCCTCTCCCTGTGTAGTTTGTCCATGCTATCAAGTGCGCGACCCTCAACCTCCCCGTCGCCACCCGGTTCCTCGTCTCTGCTCTTCGACTCGTTGGTAGTCGGCTGCGCCACCACCACCAGTGTCTGGACTCCGTGGGGGATTCTTCTTCGGATGTTGGGCAGGCGCCCTTTGATCAGAAATTCCCCATGGGGTCTAAGCTCCAAACACTTGTTGTACATTTATCATTATGTAAATAAACATCACTTTACTCATCCCAGGTCTCTCCTGATTGAAATACTGATAACTTGAACTAGCCTATAGATAATGATAGCCCTTGATATAATTGGTGCCACACAGATGTCTGGAATTATAGAAAATGCTGTGCCCGTGATGCAGCTGGTGATGACAGATCATGTAATGTGCTGTAATGTATTGTACATTCTTTAGTTCCCCCTTTCCTTCCGCCATCCGAGTTTAAAAATAATAAACCCCTCCCCTTAATTACCGGGTCTCCAATCAGGACAGTATCACTCCCCCTTCCAATCACCACCATGTGCAAGGCGGCCGCGCCACTAAAGTGCAGAGCTGCCAACTCTCACGGTTTCGCCGTGTGACACACGCTTTTGCATGTTTTCACACGCTCTCACGCCACACAACCAATTTCTCAAGCCCAAAAAGAAATTGATTTTTCTGATTTTGGGCCGAAGCGCGTTCGTTCCTTCGGGAGAATTCACGGTGGGCCGCTCTGCCCGCTTATAAATTGGTCCAGCAGATCGCCTGCTGCTTTCTCTTTCACACACTGAATAAAACAATATGTGTTAAGTTACTGTGTGACTGACTGATAAGCTAAGATAGGTTTTAATCTAAATAAGCGCATGATCAGACCGTGCATTAAAAAGTGCCGTTTTCAGTTGTCGCCCTCTTTCTCAAACACAAGTGCGTGTAAGGTTGTTGCCATGGAGACAACCCTAAACAATAATTTTTTGTTGTGGAGTTAGCAAGATTTAAGCTGATGCGAAAATAATCAAATGGATGGGGAAAAGATGCCAGGAGGAACTGAAAAAGGCAGGTAAAAAAGAAAGATCTGTCACTTCATAAATCCTGCAAGGGTGGGAAACATATGTTTTCTCAAAAGCCCTGAATCTTTCAGGTCCAAATCAAATTTGGGTTATAATTTCCGGAGAATATTACAATATGAGTCCAAAGGAATGTTTATATTAGCCTACCGAAAGCTCAAAAAACAATTTTGCACTGAAATTAATGCAAAAATGCGCGCTCACATTCATGTGAAGTTTGGATTTCACCTCGCTTCAAAACCGTGTCTAGTTCATAGAGGTAATATTAAGTAGAGAGAGCCAACATCGTCTTCCAAGATGGCTTCCCCATTCATTTCTATGAAAAGTGCTCAGTGGCGCAGTGAAGCAAGCTAGAGCGCGAAACGGACAGCGCCATCTTTCTACTTCCGTGTCTTCCGGTCTAAACTAGGAAAAAAGTGAGCCCATAGCTTTTAACGGGCTCACTTTTTTCCTAGCTCCAAGCTGGCTCCGAGACTCGTGCACGCTTGCAAATAGCTGTACACGTCATACTTTGCGACAACCAGTCGCGAGCTTGTGAGCTGGAGCTAAGGCATTGCAGAAAACTGTCAGAATGTGGTACAAGTCCGATCAAGAAGCAGATACATGTGAACTTACGAAAACCAATACTGTAATATTATACGTGCAATGCCTATACGTTGTTCTTTTTGCTCCGTGTTTTTAGTTTGACTGCTAAGTATTGTGTTGGATTAAAGAAACTGCAAGCTTGAATATTTGGCTCCGTCGTTGTTCTAGCTCGGCAAAGCAAGCTAAATTAAGCCTACAGGCTATACCTATGTTACTATTATAATGATGATGAGTGTTGCTTACTATTACTAGCTTATTGTTAATGCCATCGTTGTAGTGTTAACTGACATAACGTTCTAACAATATAACGACCATAACAATATTGTCGTTATCAGACATGATTTATTCATCTTCGTCTTTGCTCCAGAATAACATGTTATCTACAATGACGCCGTAACATGCCACGATATTATAACTAATTATATTAGGCTATAATTAGCCTACTTTGTCATGCAATGAGAATAATCGCGTTCATTAGCCTACAAAATGGTTAAATATGCTTTAAAATAACGGAAATGAACTCTACAAACAACCGTCATGTATATGTGCAAGCATTTGTAAAACGTGCTACAATTAAGGCAGGCAATTTTAGATTACCAAGTCCTTTCTCCTTGTTCTCATTCAGCTCAGGTAAATCAGCGACATTCTGATGTTCCCTTGTGTGCTCGTCCCCTGTTAGTATCCGCGAACACGTTTCGAGGCAACTTTTCTTGACGTAGGCAAATAAATGGGGTGCTAGTTTACCTATTTCGGATTGGTTTCAAACATAGCAAAAATCAGGAAAAATTATTCTATGAAAAAGCTAGTAGTATGAGCCAGGTTCGACAATCGAACAAAAATTATTGGGGGAGATAGTTTTGTAAATGTTGACTGGAGTTAATAGATTAAAAACGACCGGAAGACACGGAAGTCAAGTCGAAGATGCAATACCGCCTACATCCACCGGGGCCGTTGCTTCAACCCAAGGGGCGAGGGCTTGGTCTAGTTCCTAGGTGCGGGTTAAGCCCCGATTTTTCGAGGTATGGCTCGGATAGTAGGCTATATAATATCGATAATATTGAATTGCGCAGCTCCCCCTGTCATGATGGGAATGAGTGTTGCTTACTATTACTGAGCTTATGCCATCGTTGTAGTGTTAACTGACATAAAGTTCTAACAACCGACCGGATTAAACAATTATTGTCCGTTATCATACATGATTTATTATTCGTCTATTGCTCCAGAATAACATGTTATCTACATGACGCCGTAACCATGCCACGATATTATAACTAATTATATTAGGCTATAATTACCTACTTTTGTCATACAATGCGAATAATCGTCGTTCATTTAGGCTACAAAAAATGGTTAAATATGCTTTAAAATCACGGAAATAAACTCTACAAACAACCGTCAATGTATATGTGCAAACATTGTAAAACGGCTACCATTAAGGCAGGCAATTTTTAAGATTACCAAGCGCCGTTCTCCTGGTTTCATTCAGCTCAGGTAAATCAGCCTTTCTGAATGTTCCCTTGTGGTGCTTCGTCCCCTGTTAGTATCCGCGAAACACTTTCGAGGCAAACTTTTCTTCTTGAACGTAAAAGCAAATAAATGGGGTGGGCCTAAGTTTAACCTATTTCGGATTGGTTTCATCAAACATACAAAAATCTGGGAAAACTTAATTCTTTGAAAAAGCTAGTAGTATGAGCCAGTTGAGATACGAACAACAATTATTGGGGGAGATATTTTTGTAATGTTGACTTGAGTTCATAGATTAAAACGACCGGAAGACAACGGAAGTCAAGTCGAAAA